>VDFB02339153.1:0-138245 GCA_007258455.2 Sequoia sempervirens
CCTATCTCTACCCACTATTGATACTCAATATGATAATTCCTAAATAGGTCTTGTTAAATCCATGTTGAATGTTGTGATTGTCCTCCTATATATCCTATTTGTGTACCTAAGTATCTCAAGGTTGAAAAATTTATGAGGATTAAAGTTGTTTGTGTTTTTTTTGTCATTTGTTGGATTTTCAAGGCTTAACTCTAATAGAATTATTTCCCTTTATTCTTGTTCTATCATATTTCATGTAAGTCTTTTATTCCTTTTATGATTTCAAAATTCTCCTTACATGGGTACCTTGTAATGACTTTTCTTGAGTTGTGGGAAAAATACCTCTCTCTTGTTTAAGATGCTTTACATAGAATTTTACCCCTTCTATAAGTCTAACCCATCTGTCTTGTTCGGAGTCACTGCCTCTGTTTTTAATAAAAGAAGAAGCCTATAAAACAAAGAAAGGAGAAGAGAGGGCTCGAACAATAAAAACTATTAACATCCCATATCTAATTAAACACATTTTTTGTGCTTTCCTTTGCATGTTTGCAACTACTCAATCATAGACATCACCTCAATTTTGATTTTCAACCAATCAAATAAAATAGAAGAATGAAAAATTGGATGCAAAAGCTTGTTAATCCTCTCACTAATAAATCAAGGGAAACAACTAGGAACCCCATTAATTGTTTATTCATTAAAGCCTATTGAGAAAAAAATAGTCTTTATTTGCACCTTCAACAATGAATTGTCTAATTTATCTTAATTTTTAAGTGTAATAGGTGAAAAGATATATCCCTTTCCAGATGTCTATTTATAAGTGTAATAGACATCCCAAGAAGGATATATCTTGAAAAATTTTATATAAGTTTTTAAAAGAAATATTTCCTAGTAAATTTCTAATAAATTTTATATAAGCTTTTAAAAGTTATATTTGCTAGTAAATTTCTAATAAATATAAGAACATATATATAAGCTTGTTAACAAAAGAAACTACACTAAATTAATCTCAATTTTTTAAATAAAAAATTATTAAAAAAAAACATAAATATTATATTTAAATTCATCCATAATCCCAAAAAATAAAAGAAAATAATAAATTTACAAGTAAAATAATATATATGCTTAATTTGTCACATGCAACTCCATACCTAATTTTTTAAGCTGTTAAAGATAAATTGTGTTAAAGCGAAACTAATCTGAAATTTGCTAAAATACTAATTTTAAAAATCCATCTATTTATTTACTGCTAAAAATAGTTTGTACAGTTTTTTTCCAACATTTGCTACTTTTTTTCATAAAACTGGATGACTTCGAAATACTAATTTTAAAAATCCATCTATTTATTTACTCCTAAAAGTAGTTTGTATAGTTTTTTTCCAACATTTGCTACTTTTTTTTTCATAAAACTGGATGACTTTACTGCTTGCAAGATTTTTTTAATTAAAAGAAAAATATTTCATTTGTGTTGAGTAAGTTCTGTTATATTTAATATTACCATTTGATGCGCAAACAATTAGTTAAAATATTTGCAAAACTAATTAAACAAAAATATATATTTTCAAAAAAACACAATATAACTCAAAAACAACATTTTTTATAGAATTACACATTATAAGTTATTAACAAATATGAAAATAGAAAAAAATAATTTTTAATCTAAAAATAGTTACACAACTTTTCTTTTTATAGCATAGTTTGTACACAAATACATTACTGGAGGACTTATCAATTATGAAAATAGAAAAAAATAATTTTTAATCCAAAAATAGTTACATGGCTTCTTTTTTTATAGCATAGTTTGTACACAAATACATTATTGATATCCTCCATTGACAATCTCAATTGTTTTAGCTTTTCCACATTCTTAAATTTTGAATTGGCTTGGACTATCGGTTTTAGTGATAATCAATAGGTGGAATTGTTTGAAGAAGAGTCTTGAAAGAGGTAATTCCGTTATGAACTTTTTTCACCTGCATTGTGATGTAAATCACTTCAATTTCATGAACAGTCTTTTTCAATTCAGATAGATCAGTGATTCAATAAATTTAACAAATGCAGGTAAATGTCTTGTGTAATAAGAGGAATACGATTGCTTACCGATTTGCTTATGGAAAGCATAAAAAATTTTGATGATAAAGCTGCAATTTCTGATGATGAAGCTGCAATTTCTGATGAAGAAGCCGCAAATATTTTGGGATTGGTCAGTGAAGGAATAAATTGTGATCCTAAGAATGTGTGCGCCATATGCATGGATCCCTTGGAAAATACTTGTGATGATATGAAACAGTTGCCATGTAATCACATATATCATTATAGTTGCATCCTCAAATCAACCAAAATTAAAAACAGTTGTCCCTTATGTCTTGGGAAATACGACTCCAGGGAAAGAACATAAAGATATAACTTGGAAATTACTGTAATTTGAGGGTGATGTATCTTGATCAAAATAATCGAATATTCCAAGGGAGACACTATTTTTGAAAAAAAATAGAAATGATTTCTTTTTAAATAAGGGAAATCAATAATGTATAATATATCAAAAATTATCATGCTCTAAACGAACCATATTTTGCTCCACCAACAGACATGGCCGCCTCCGCTGAGAGTGGGGTTTGAGGGTTTTATTCAGTTTGAATGTGGATGGTAGCTACCTCTTGTTTACTCTGCTCTCTAATCATAATTCCTGGATTTTGGCATAATCGTTGGTTTTTGGCTTTGATGATGTTCAACTAATTTCTGTATTTTGTCAAGGGGTTTCGCCTTTTTGTAAATGTTTCATTGTTTTGTCTCTGATGTGTTCTCTCTAGTAGTAATTGTTACCTATTTTTCACTCTACGCTCAATAGGTAGAGCTGAATGAAGTTCAGCTATTATAGGTACAGGAATTTTTCATATTTTGCTGATAAGTGTTCATCGATTATCATTGAGATCATCTTACATATGTGTCATAAGTTTATTGTGCAAATGTTTACAACAGAAAATTAAGAAAATTTGCATAATGATATTTTTATTCATTTTGTGAAATGCTGAATCTCGCACAAGCCGCGAGAGTAACTGAGTTTGTTTATGACAATCAAGAGATGAATACTAAATCTAAATGGACAGACTACACTGCTGAAAATAACATAAACGTAAAAAAGAGAAGCAATTCATCATTGCCTGTAATGATGAATCACTTCGTTGGTGCTTCTAGCTGTTGTGCCTCCAAGCAGTTGCAGCCTCGCTTCATCGCTCCGTGTACCTGCAAAATCATTAAGGAAATGGTATTAGAGTTATACTCTAAGCAATGGAACAGGTTTATCATATTCGAGTTCATTTCATCAAATATGTGGAGTAAAACGGGCTCCCACAAGGGTTGAGCCCGACATATCTGGTTTTCAAGTATAGAGCAAGAAAGGATTACTGTACTATAATATCAAATGATAAAAACAGTCTAAATCAACATGATGGAACTGATTGAGCAATTATCTTTTGCTCACAAATCAAAGGAACAGTAAAGTAGCATGGCAGTTGAGTATTGATTACATTTATCAACTCTCGTTTTAGCTCTGTCTCTCATTCACATTCACATTGTGATAAGACATTGAGCTCCTTTTCATTACAGGATAAACAGAGCATTCAACATTTTGTTTTGTTTCTTACACCATCAAGTGCATGCACAGTTTACAAAAGATTCAAGATAATAGTTTAACTTCAGCATTATGAGAAGAATTTCCATGTTTAGCAAAGAACAATGAGTAGAAGGAGACATTAAGCTTATTCATACATTGAGCTGGGTAAATGAAAGTATTACATCCATAAGTAGAAGGATTGTTGTTCTAGAAAATGCATGATACCTTGAACTTTTGTTTGAGTCAAAGATGAGAAACAATAGAAAAGTACAACACTTATTAGTTTGCTGAGTATGGTATACACAGTAAGAGCAAAGCATCATAATTTATCATAGTGCATAGTACAGATTGCTAGAAAATATGTGATAATGATTACAAATACAGTAGCTTTGAAGAATAGGGAGAAGTTTGAACTGGTAGAGCAGCAACGAACAGCAAAAAAGAGATTGGATTTTCTCTTTAATCAAATATAAAAGAGATTGGATTTTCTCTTTAATCAAATATGGAACAGCAAAAAGAGATTGGATTTTCTCTTTAATCAACGAACAGCAAAAAGAGATTGGATTTTCTCTTTAATCAAAATATGAAACAGCAAAAAAGAGAAAGGCATTTTCTCTTTTAATCAAATTCCTAAAGTGAGAAATCATTAACAATAAAAGAATGGCTCAATATCAAGACAGTCTTGCGCATTTTCAGTATTCTTATTAGTTACGAAATGTTGAGAATCTGTCTCTTTTAAACAGTGTTTTATGATGAAACAAGTTCTACAGGCTTCTAGTGTGTAAAGAAGTATGTTTTACAAGGAAAGAAAAGGTTAAATCTTCTTCATCTATAGTCAGTATCAAGGAAACAATGTACAAAAATTCTTTATTGTTGTCTTGAAGCTCATCAAAAGGAATTGTTCAGGCATGCCTTGCCATACAAACATAACTACAGCCATGAAGGTTTTGCTCTTAAAAAGAAACAGGAAATATGATGAGACAAAAATACCCAGATCTAATATCATTCATGGCGGCCTGGAGGAGTTTTTTTTTGCATATACCCAGATGAGATTTCGAACTGGGAAATACATTTTTTTTGCTATCATGAATATTTGAAGCTTCAAATATAGGAAAATACAGAAATCAAACGTTATTTACAGTACCCAGAAGCTATCTCAGAAATATGGAAAAAAATCAAAAGGAAATCTTCATGTACCAGCTTAAGAGTGAAGATTTTTGCAGTTTCAAAAGAACAAGACACAGATTCAAATTTTTTAAAGCAAAGATTGTTCTTTATCTATCAAATACTTCAAAAATATTCAATGGTGCTTCAAGAAGTAGAGAAAGCTCTTAGAAATGCACAGGAAAAGCAACAAAAATCAGACTATTATCTCAAAATACCCTCAGAAATCTTCTTATTTTCGAATTTGAAGAGTGTTTGAACAAAGTTCATAGCTTCAGATCTTCATGGCAGCCAAGTTAGATGCAGATTCTTGACAAAATTCGAAGAAAAATCTCAGATAAATGGCAGAATATCATCTAGGAACAGAAAATTGTGCTTAATGCTTCCACGTTTTTTTATAAAAAAACGTCTTATGTTCTTAGTTTGCCCATGAAACAAGCAGATTCTTTCCAAAGTTTGCAGGAAAACCACAGAGAAGTCTTCAAGCATCAATTTCAACAAGGATTCGGCCCCAAAACACTTCCACGTTTTTCATAAAAAATGTCATACTGCAGATTCGCCCAAAATAAATTAGATTTGAACTTCTTCATGACAGAAAATACACAGAAACAGCAAGTTCATGGCTCAGGATGATGATGGCGGCCAAGAAAAGACCAGATCTCTTTAATGGTGAAAAAACTAGAAATATCAGCAAGTGCGGCTAGGGTTTGAGTAGTGGTGGCTGTTTTTCTCAAGATTCTCTAAGCCGAATGAAAAATGAATGATGAACTTTAGGGTTCGAGTGCTCTCAAAAGCCTAATTCGAATGATGTTTTCTCTTGACTTTTGTTTAGAAATTTTAAAAGAGAAAAAAATCATTTCACTTTTGAATATTTCGTGGTCTTGATTCTTTAGAGTCAATTAAAGTAATTATGCTGAAGGGGCTGAACACTTTGCATGGTGTTTATGAAAAATCAAACATTCAATTAAATATTAAAGTAATATAGCTATTACTCAAATATTTAAGAAGTTATTACCAATGGTTAAAATATTAAAATAATCATTTGATGATTATTTTTAATATTTAATTAAATTAAGCTCTTCTCAAATTCATGCAGGAGTATAAGTGAAGACAATTGAGAATCTATATATGCAAGTGGAGTAAATTATGGAGGTTGTCTTTCAGTTTCAGAGGAGTTCCAATTATTATGGGCGGATTGGTAAAAATGAGGCAGTTTTGCATACTTTAAGCCACTTTTTCAGGGAGTTGCAGTTCAGTTGGAATAGTGCATGTATCAGTTATGACTTGGCAGTGAGTTTGACCTGGATTGGACTTATTTTTGCATGGTTTTGGGCCTCCTTTTCAGTGTTTTTTTCTTCTGCTCGGATTTGGCTTTGGAATTATCACGTTTTCTTGGGGTTGGACTTTCAATTCGTTTTGCATGCCTTTTGGAAGGTTTTTGTATATATTGAAAAACTTAATTGTTTTTCATTTCTAGTTCTTGTTTTCTACCTTTGCCTTCAGCAAAGAAGATCATCTTGTAACTCAGCTTTCAGATTAATACAGCGGTGTTTATTACAGGTTCAAAGTGTGTAATTGCAGAAGATTCCTTTGAGTTTAGTACTTTAGAGTTTGCCTTCTAGATTTCGAGCATCATTTTGTGAAGAATTTGATCGAAGGATTACTGTGTTTCAGTTCTGAAACCTCTAATTTTTTCTATCTTTTTCACATATCTGTATGCAATTTAGTTTAAAATCTCTGGTTATGCACTGTGCTTATTAATGAGTTAATACATTTTGTCGTGAAAACCTCATTTTCCCTCAATATTGCATTAGATCAAAGCCTCTGTTTAAATCATTCAAGTGATTAAATTATTGAATCTGGTTGTGCAGATTTGAGTTTTAAGAAGTTTATTGTGAGTCATAATTGCAAGTCATTATCATTTAGGTGCAATCACCTCTCGTAGCTTTAGAATTTCAATTCAAGCAAGCTTTCTATCTCTTTCCCAGCCCGGTCAGTTAGTTTTTAGGAGGTTTTTCATCAGGGAACCAGCCCTCTATGGAGATTGATTCTTGAAATTAGGCAACCCACAGGCCTGAGAATCATTCCATGTTTCAACAGATTGCTAGATTTAACTAATCGAGCGTTCGGGTGCAATCTGAATTGACAACAGTAATGCCTTCAAATGCTCCTGTGTATGTATATCTACTTATATATGTGGATGTTCTTATGTATGCACACACATATATGTGTATAAGTTTTTAACTATCGATTTACACACATACACACAAAATAATATACTTGATATTTAACTTTTCTTAGGAAATATGTGTGCCTTCTACTGAATCTATCATCATGCACATCTAAATAAAAAATCCTAAATGTTTTGATTAACATAAAATGGGAAGGATCCAAACCCATAACAGATCAGCCATAGAGGCAAAAGGGACTAGGAAATAAAAAAAAATCTCACAAGAAGTGAGATAGAAAGAAATAACAAACCAATAAAATCTCCCAAGAAGAGAGACAAGAACCAACTACAAGGAGAACAAGACCAAAAATGCTTTTTATCAGAGTATTTTAAGCAAAAAATAGTTTTGGAAGGATCTGAAACCGCTAGAAAGGAGAATGAAAGCAATTTGAAACCAAATTTCATCAAAGGCTTTAGAATAGGGGCAAGGCTAGAAAATTTCCCACCACTATCTAAATCAACAAGAGCATTCATGAGCATAACATCCATGTGTCTTTTAAACTTTTGAGGAGTACCTTTTCCCTCAATAGAGTGTGTCGAACCTAGATCCAAAACCTGCAATAACACAAGAAACCAACAACAAATTAGATTGAAAGCAAGTTAGAACATAAATTCCTCAAGAAATTCATTTGAATGCAAAAGAAGAGGAATGAAATGAAGAACACAACAAACTTGAAACAAAAATATCAAATCCTATTGTAAAACAAAGCAAACTCTTAATCTCTTGAGGGAGTTGGTTTCAATTTGATGTGAAAATTGGCCCTTTCCCAACTCCAATGATGTGATGAAGATGCTTGATTAAGGATGAATGCTTTTAGTGATGAATTCAATGGAGCTCCATGTTGAAAATCTACAAAAATCCTAACTATGTGATAGGGAGGGGGTTGGAGGAATCAATCACAGATTCTTGCTCTAGGTCTTGCTTGCAAGACCTCTTTGGTGTTTTGCTTCACCACCTTAACCTATAGGACCCTTCTCATGTTTAGGTACCCATGGTATTGATTTCCAACCCCACTACCATCACAATTCATCCTACCAAGACAATCTTGGTGCAATGTCTCCAACTCTTCCTTAGCCCTTAATCCACCCTAAAGGCTATTCTACTCCAAACCTTGAATTCAGCTTTGCAAGGGTGTGGAGAGGTTTCTAACAGGTTCTTTCCATCATATCATGGCTCTATAAGATCCTCCTAGCTCCATCTTGCCATCGCTTCCACCAAACGCTCTCCAATGTCTTAAGAATGCTACTAGCCCTAGGAGCCCCAATTAGGTCTCTTTCTCCGAAAAAACTAGTTATTGCTCTAAATTTTCCAAAGAACACCCCATTCTTTCTTTGAGGTTCTTGGTTCATAAGAACACCTCTCAAATATTTTTGAGGTCTTGAGTCTTCATTTTCCGTACAAGGCCTCAACTTGAAATTGGGAAAAAATTAGGGTTTTTAAGCCTTTTCTGGCTGCTTTCAATCTGCTAAGTGTTTCTCACACTAGATGGACTGATGGAGTTTCGTCTTGAATACCAAGTCTTGGAAAGACTCACATCTACCTTCTCAAAAAGGAAGTTCAACAAAAACCAACCACCCATGCAAGTTATATGCTCTGCACTCAAGTCTTCCTAGCCGGGCACCTTCCTAGCTCACCTAGGGCAAGACTTTGCCAACAGCTCCTGTGCTCATAAAAACCCTAAATCCTACCATATTTACACACATGGAGTCTAGTCACTATTCCCAAAGGGCCACACAATTTGTACGGTGGGAAAGTGAACTAAATCTCCATTTTCTCAAAACTACCTGGTTCAGACCAGCAACAGGGTGAAAGCAAACTATTTACAAACAATGATTGAAATCGAATCAAGAAGACTAATAGATGGTACCCAAATCTTGAGAGATCACTAAACTACATCCTACATAAAACACAGTAACAATTTCAATCCATGAAAGCTCTACTTTGAAGTAAAAATCAGAAATAACACACAAAAATACTGTTTTTCTTTCAATTCACAAAATTTCACCACAATACCAATGCTTCCAACCTTGCTCTTAGGTCAAGGCACACCTTATATAATGTTCTTCAATTAGTTATCCTCCCTTGGTCAGACATGTAAGTGACTTTGTGGCAAAGTTGCAAAATGCAACATTTTGCAACTTTTGCCAATTCCTAGTAAACCAAGTAAAATGAGTTTCTAAACTCATCCACCCTTCCTCAATTTCTATCCTAGAGATCAAACACATCCCTAAACTATCTTCTCTACTCAATAGTCAACATGAACTTCAAAGTAACACATCAAAACAAAAATTCATTCAAGACTTCCTAAATGCCTAGTGTTACCTAGGTGCTCCTGCACCATTCTCCCCCTCTCTGCACAAACACTAAGGAATGTGAGAAGAGATCAGTGACACATCAATGCCCTGCTTCTTAAACTAAGCTTCATCTACCCAAGTAGCCTCAAACTCTGGCTTATCCTTCCACTTGATGAGGTGCTCCATGTACACATTATGCCTTGTACATTTCTTCACCCTTGACTCCAAGATCCTTTCTGCCTGAAGCTTATCTTAAGTAGGTAAGGCTATATTGCTTACATCCTTGAAGATTTCCCTACTGTTCTGATCCATGTCATTGACTATTCCCTTATATCTGATCAGATCAGCTACATTGAACACTGGTGAAATCCCTAAATTTGTAGGTAGTTCCACCTTGTAGGCATTCTTCCCATATTTGGCTAATACCTCACATGGTCCCACTCTTTTCATCTACAACTTGGTTGATATCCCCTTCTACAATCTGGATTTGTTGAGGTGTACCATTACATAGTCTCCTACTACAAATTGTAGATCCTTTCTAGATAAATCCACCTTCTCTTTCAACTTTTGAGTAGCCTTGGTGACTGTCTTCTTCACCTACTCCTGAATCTCCTTCATGGTCTCAGAGAAATCCTCTGCATGTCCACTCCTAGATCCCTGAGCTCACACACACCTCTTAGGTGCATTCCATACACTATTTCAAAAGGACTCTTTCCTGTGGTCCGGTTCACACTGTCATTATATGCATACTCAGCCTATGATATGACCAAGTCCCATGTGTGTCCATACTCTTTGGTTAGGCATCTTAGAAGGTTACCTAACAGCCTATTAACCACCTTTGTTTTCCCATCAGTCTGAGGATGGTAAGCTGATCCAAAAGAAAGGTTGGTACCTAATTTGCTCCATAGAGTCTTCCAAAAATGACTCATGAACTTCACATCCCTGTCCGATACAATGCTCAAAGGAAATCCATGGATCCTTACAATTTCCTTGAAGAAAAGGTGAGCAATGCAGCTAGCATCATGTGTGGTCTTGCAAGGGATAAAGTGACTCATCTTGTTGAATCTATCTACCACCACATAGACACTATCAAACCCTGTCTTAGTCTTAGGGAGTCCAACCACAAAGTCCATGCTAATACATTCCCATGGTCTATTGGGAATGGGTAGAGGTTGATACAAACCTGCATTACTAGCTCCCCCTTTGGCTTTCATACAAACTACATACTACTCCACATACCTTCTGACATCCCTTGGAAACTTGGGCCAATAGTAGAACCTTTGTACTAGTTCCATTGTCTTGTTGATACCAAAATGACACTAAGACTACCATTGTGCTTCTCCTGGATGAGATTCTCTCTCATAGAACCTTTTGGTACACACAACTGATTTCCTTTGAACAAAAGTCCACTCTACAATGTATACTCTGAGAACTGACTATGAAAGTGATTCTCAAAATCAGAACATACCTTATATGCCTCTGAGAAGTCTTCATCTTCTCCATAGAGATCCTTGAAACTCTCTATCCCAATGCTCTTTAACTGTATCTCCTGCACTGTCAACAATCTTCTACTTAGTGCATTTGCCACCTTGTTCAACTATCCCTTCTTGTGCTTGATGGTGAAAGTAAAAGCTTGGATGTATTCCATCCATTTCAAATGCTTATTACTCAACTTCTCTTGAGTGTTGATATAGCTAAGTGCCTAATTGTCAGTGAAGACTACAAACTCTTTGGGTAGAAGGTAATGCCTCCACTTCCTAAGTGACTGAACTAAAGCATACATTTCTAGGTCATAGGTATAATACTTTATCTTAGCTTCATTGAGATTTTCACTAAATAATGCTATAGGCCTGCCTTCTTGACTTAGCACTCCTCCTACTACAACTCCACTGGCATCACATTCCACAGTAAACAACTTGTCAAAGCTAGGTAACAAAAGTATAGGTTGAGTTGCCACTTCTTGTTTTAGTTTCTCAAAACCTTTCTCAGCTTCTTGAGTCCACTTAAACTTAGTCTTTAAACCACCTTTGATTGTATCTAGGACTGGTGCACATATGCCACTAAAGTTTCTTATAAACTTCCTATAAAACTGAGCCAATCCATGAAAACTTCTTACCTTTGTCCCGGTGGTTGGTGTAGGCCAGTTTAGGATAGCTTCCACCTTGCTTGGATCCATCTTCAATGAACCTTGGGAAACTACAAACCCCAAATACACAAGCTCCTGTTTGAAGAACTCACATTTCTCTAGATTGATGGCTAACTTCTCTTCTTGCAATCTTCTAAGAACCATCTCCACATGCTTTAGGTGTTCTTCTGCTGTCTTACTAAAAATGAGTATATCATCAAGGTATACCACCACAAATATCCCCGTAAAGTATTTGAGCACTTCATTCATGAGCCTCATGAATGTACTAGGGGCATTAGAGAGGCCAAATGGTATAACTCTCCACTCATACAACCCATCATTTGTCTTAAAGGTTGTTTTCCACTCATCTCCATCCTTGATTATGATCTAGTGGTATCCACTTTTGAGATCCAACTTGGTAAAATATTGAGCTCCTCCAAGACAATCCATCAAATCTTCAATCCTAGGAATAGGGAACCTATACCTGATTGTGATTCTATTTATTTCTCTTGAATCAGTGCATAACCTCCACTTACCACCTTTCTTGGTTGCTAATACCACTTGTACTGCACATGGGTTGATGCTCTTCCTAATCAATCCTTGATCTAACAACTCCTGCACTTGTCTAGCTACCTCTCGATTCTAATCCAGTGTGAGCTTAAAAGCTACTTTATTTGGTAATGAAGCTCTTGGTATGAAGTGAATTTGATGGCTAATGGCTCTCTTTGGAGGTAAGGTTGTTGGTGTTCCATCACTCACTATGTCTTTGAACTGTTCTAACAAATTTTGGACTGCTCCGGGTATGACTGTTTTCTTTGTCGTGTCTTCTTCCTTGGGTTGCACCATGACCACATATCCTTCACCTCCTTGATGTAGGTCTTTAATGAACTCTTTTCCACTGCTTAATAAGACACTAGGGGTCTTTGACTATCCTTCTTCCTCATCTAACAATGACTGCAACTTGAATGCCTTTACATCCTTCTTGAATGAGATAGTATTGGCTTTTCCATCATAGATGGCACCTCTGTCATACTGCCATGGTCTTCCCAATAGAAGATGGCATGCATCCATGGGTAACACATCACAAATCAACTTATCTTTGTATCCTCCAATGGAGAACTCCATCATTGTCTACTCATTTACAAGAACACTTTGTCCTTTGTTCAACCATGTCACCTTGTAGGGATTAGTATGGGGTATTTTCTCTAATTTCAACTTCCTTACTGCCTCCTTAGAGATGATGTTATTAGTTGAACTTGAATCCACAATAACCTTGCATACTTTCCCAAGTATTTTGCATCTCACTCTAAATAAGGCTCTTCTTTGCTTTGGCTCTTCCTTGACCAGTTGTCTGATCAAAACTCTACTAAACATCAGATTCTCTCCCACTTCTAATTCAAAGTGACTAACCTCTAGTGATTTGACACTCATGGTGTCCTCTTGAGCATATGCTACTCTCTTCTCAGTATTTGATGAAGATGCTTTCTTCGGGCACCTATAAGCTGGATGACCTACTTGACCACAGTTGTAACACTTCATACTAGCAAAGTATGAGTTGCTTTTGCCTGCTCCCCTTCCTCTATTTGAACCTCCTTGAGGTCCTCTACCTCTTCCATAGCCTCCTCTAGAATTTGTTTCACCTCCATGCTCTGTGAGTTTACACTCTCCCTGATTTCTTTGTTCAATCCCTCTACCTTGATATCCACCTCTATGTCCTCTTTGATCTCTTCCTTTTCTTCTGCTCTTAGAAGCCTATTCTTGTTTCCCCTTGCTTCTTTCCTCGATCTTAATAGCTAATTGGTAACATTGGTGTACTGTCTTAGGACTTAGAAGAGTCATCTCCTCTTGGATGTTCCATTTCAAGTCGTTAAGATACCTTGCCACCTTGAGACTTTCATCTTTTGAAACATTAGACCTCATACAAAGTTTTTGGAACTCCTCAGTGTAAGTGTTCACATCTTGGTCTCTTTGCCTCAACCTCTGTCTTTTCTTGTGCAACTGAATTTCATAATCATCTGGCATGTATGCTTCTCTCACTTTTGCAACCATACCTTTCCAAGTAGAAATAGGCTTCTTTCCTTCCTTTTCCCTCTCTGTTTGAATGAATTTCCACCATGTCAAGGAAAAACCTCTCAATCTTGATTTTCCCACCTTCATCTTTTGTGCTTCAGTGACTCCATCACATTCAAAATGGTTTTCCATTCCCTCTATCCAATCCATGACTAGATCAGCTTCCATTTTCCCACTAAACAGTGGTATGCCTTCAAGTGCTTTTCCACTCAAAGCCTTCAATGCCTTCAAGAAAGGATCTTCTTGCAAAACAGGGTCAGGTTCAGGGATCTTGTCTTCCTCTGTAACCTCTTCTTTCTTTGGTTCCCTTCCTTCCAACTGCACATTACTCAATGCTTGCTGAAGTTGGGCTATTCTATCCCTCAATAGCCTATTGTCTTCCTCCTGTCCTTCGACCATCTTGGCCAATTATGCATTTGTCACCATGATGGTAGAATCACTAGACTCAACCTCTGACAGACATTATTCTATCCCAAATCTTTTGTTTGCTCTGATACTAATCTGATAGGGAGGGGGTTAGAGGAATCAATCACAGATTCCTACTCTAGGTCTTGCTTGCAAGACCTCTTTGGTGTTTTGCTTCACCACCTTAACCTATAGGACCCTTCTCATGTTTAGGTACCCATGGTCTTGATTGCCAACCCCACTACCATCACAATTCAGCCTACCAAGACAATCTTGGTGCAATGTCTCCAACTCTTCCTTAGCCCTTAATCCACCCTAAAGGCCATTCTACTCCAAACCTTGAATTCAGCTTTGCATGGGTTTGGAGAGGTTTCTAATAGGTTCTTTCCATCATATCATGGCTGTATAAGATCCTCCTAGCTCCATCTTTCCATCGCTTCCACCAAACCCTCTCTTATGTCTTAAGAAGGCTACTAGCCCTAGGAGCCCCAATTACGTCTCTTTCTCCGAAAAAAACTAGTTATTGCTCTAAATTTTCCAAAGAACACCCCATTCTTTCTTTGAGGTTCTTGGTTCATAAGAACACCTCTCAAAGATTTTTGAGGTCTTGAGTCTTGATCTACCGTACAAGGCCTCAACTTGAAATTGGGCAAAAACTAGGGTTTTAAATCCTTTTATGGCTGCTTTCAATCTATTAAGTGTTCCTCACACCAGATGGACTGATGGAGTTTCCTCTTGAATACCAAGTCTTGGAAAGACTCACATCTACCTTCTCAAAAAGGAAGTTCAACAAAAACCAACCACCCCTGCAAGTTATGTGCTTTGCACTCAAGTCTTCCTAGCCGGGCACCTTCCTGGCTCGCCTAGGGAAAGACTTTGCCAACAACTCCTATGCTCATAAAAACCCTAAATCCTACCATATTTACACACATGGAGTCTAGTCACTATTCCTAAAGGGTTGTACAATTTGTACGGTGGGAAAGTGAACTAAATCTCCATTTTCTCAAAACTGCCTGGTTCAGACCAACAACAGGGTGAAAGCAAACTATTTACAAACAATGATTGAAATCGAATCAAGAAGACTAATAGATGGTACCCAAAGCTTGATAGATCACTAAACTACATCCTACATAAAACACAGTAACAATTTCAATCCATGAAAGCTCTACTTTGAAGTAAAAATCAGAAATAACACACAAAAACACTGTTTTTCTTTCAATTCACAAAATTTCACCACAATACCAATGCTTCCAACCTTGCTCTCAGGTCGAGGAACACCTTATATAAGGTTCCTCAATTAGTTATCCTCCCTTGGTCGGACATGTAAGTGACTTTGTGGCAAAGTTGTAAAATGCAACATTTTACAACTTTTGCCAATTCCTAGTAAACCAAGTAAAATGAGTTTCTAAACTCATCCATCCTTTCTCAATTTCTATCCTAGAGATCAAACACATCTCTAAACTATCTTCTCTACTCAATGGTCAACATGACCTTCAAAGTAACACATCAAAACAAAATTTCATTCAAGACTTCCTAAATGCCTAGTGTTACCTAGGTGCTCCTGCACCACTATACTTGGATGAAATTGATGATAAGTTGCTAAGGATTTGAGTATAATAATAGTGCTCAAATTATGGATGTCAAATACAATAGAGGAGCTCTCTATTTATAGAATGACAAGTTGAAATAATGCTCAAGATAGAGCAATGTGGGACTAACTTTCATCCAATGGCAAAGTGCCACTTGTCCAAATGTGAATGGGCCAAGGATGTGCAAGTTTTGAAGAATGTGTCAATAAATACATATATTTGAATTTTGAATTTGTTGAAATGACATGCAATAGGGAAGGAAGAATGCATTGAATGCCACTTGGCTCAAGACATAGGACTTGTTAGGTGGATTAAATTCCTTGTTCGAAGGACTCATCCCACTTGGATTTTGAATTCAAACTTGGAGAATATTCCATTTTTATACCATGTTGATGGAAAATGGAGATTTAATAAATCAATTAAATCTATTTTCATGTGCAAGCGGGAAAAGCTAGAGGATGGGACATGAGGAGAGATTAAATTAATCAAAGTTAATTAATTTAATGGGAGATTAGGGGATGTGGCATATTTGACTTAGATTTGTGGATTTAAATAAATCAAAATGAGAGGAATGTAATTATAAGGATAGTTAAATATATATTTTTGATTTATTTAACTAAGTAAGGTGAATGTTAGATTAAATTAAATGTTAATTTATTTAATTTAATAGGATGATATTTAGAGATTTAATCAAAAGTGAACTATTTAACTAAATAGAGATAATTAAATCAAGCTGATTGATTTAATTAACAGAAGAGAAAGACTTAATTAAATAAATGATTTATTCAATTAAGGGAGGAAAATTGATGAATTTAATCAGATAGGGATATTCGATTAAATGGTTACACCAAGGGATGATTCAGGATGAAATGATGTTAGTGCTTAGGATCAAATGTACAATGCCAATCAATACATTTTACGTGTCTACAGAGTGATCCAACTCTTTCTTATCTTCTACAAGGATTAGATGAGGACAACCAATCCTCTCCTCTTTTGTTTCTGGAGAACACCTGCTTCTCAACCTCGGGTTGGGGGCCAAAGGAGTTCTTCTTATCATGAAGATCTTAGAACAAAAATGAAAAAGGCCATGTATTGTGAAAGTGGAACCCTCAAGAGTTTTCATATTGAAGATTCTTCTCATAGACCCCAAGCTTGGAACACAACTTCACATAGTTGGGTAGCTCAAAACCAACCTAAATGCACACACCAAATTTAGCATAATGAAATTTCGTTCTACATTTTTTGACACTATCAATGGTAATAAATTGGCCAATGGCATCAACAATATCTCAAATAATACCTTTATACTAGAATTTCAAGGGGAGCTCTAGGAGAAAAACCCAGATTGGATTCAAATTAACTTTGATAGCATTGAATCTAGTAGACCATCTTTTGAGGTGAAGAAAATTCTTACCATAAAACCAAGGGCCATCTTCGATAACATAGGAGAAACTTTCATTGGATTTGAAGGAGAATAAAATAAAATCATTCATCAAGGCCTTCACACTCAAAATCCCTAAAGAAACCCAACAATTAAAATCCAATTTGTGAATCAAATCAATGTTAATTAGGTCTATGACCAAGGAATCTTCTAATAAGAGAAGACTACAAGCTAGCATTAGCTCTATCCACCCACTCATTAGGAAGAGAAAGAACATAAGTCTGAGTGTCTAAAGAGTGGGAGACCACCACATTACTATCATCCACAAACTCCAAATGGAAATGAAACCCCTTACTGAGGCCCAAGCCATGGCAAGGAGAAAGCATAGTAGCCTCGTCACTCAAGCCTGAACTAGAAAAAACAATGATGTAAGCCCTACCATTTAAAATTTTTGGGTTCCCTTCGTTCAAAGGTGGGATCTCATTATCCCATATAGAAACCACACAATACATTGAGCAAGGAGAGGACCCAAGATCCAATCTTGTACCCTAAAAAAGCTAAGAGAGAAGTGAACCTAGTTTCTCCTACTAATTATTGGAAACACCAACACAAGAACGTACCAGATCAAGCTCTAGAGAAGGTAAAGGAGAGGTGGACATTGAAGAGAGAAAACCCCTCCATAGACTAAAGATAGAGGAGCAAGGAGCATCCAAGGGTTGAAGAAGCATAAGGGAAGAGGAAAAGCATAACCATCTAGCCTCAAGAAGAATTTCTAACAAGAGTTCCTCATCAAATTCAACACCTTCAAAATACACACCCTCCACCTCAACCAAGTTACCCAAATCCTCTCCATCGTCCCCATCAAGCCAATCATCTCCCCCATTAGCTTGGCCATTTTTCTGCCCATCACGATCATTTTGTAGAAAGAAAGAAAAAATTCCAATGCAGTAATCATCCCCTTCACCTTAATCTAGATCATCCTCTCCATTGCTATTGTTGCCATCACTAACTCTTAGGTTTTTTTATCACAACCAATGTGCCAGATTAGTTGCAAATGGGAAATTGATTTTGACAACAAATCATTAATGTTACATGGACTCTTGGAAAACCTTTATAAATCTAGATGTGGTTATTTTATCTCATTTATTTCAATACAACATATATCTAAAATTATTACAAAACCATGTTTCCATGCAACCATATTTATGTTTTCCCTAAATCATATCACAATAATATGTAACCTATAACCTTGTTTTTCAATACAAACTAAAAAGATATAATATGAATATTTACAAATATTTTAAAACATCTAAGAAAACATATGATAAATCATATAATATTAAGAGAGCAATGGAGAATAAAAATTGTTGTAAGCCATATGAACACCAAATTTATGTGGAGAAACCCTTTCAACAAAAATATTCATCATTAAATAGATATTAAGATTATACAAATCTGAAGAAGATTACACAAATAAAAACCACTCAATATTCTTTTGTCTAACAAAATTGTAAATACTTCACAACACTTCACTTTCATAAACATTTATAACCTCTATCTCATACACTTGATATATAGATTACAAAAGGAAAAATAAAACCGCAATTCAATTCAGTAAACTAGTTGCTACCAAAAGAGAGAAAACCATACCCCACTGTGCATTTAAACATTTACCCATGATATAAACCAAATAATGTTAAAATATTTAACCCCATAACTTCTAATAGCTAAGACTAGTACACCACGATAAAGATGAAGCTAACACATATATTGGTACATACCCCATTGTTCAATCTCATAAATATGGTGTCCCCTTTTGTGTTTTGGCCTATCTCTGCCCATCATTAATACTCAATATGATAATTCCTAAATAGGTCTTGTTAAATCCATGTTGAATGTTGTGATTGTCCTCCTATATATCCTATTTGTGTACCTAAGTATCTCAAGGTTGAAAATTTATGAGGATTAAAGTTGTTTGTGTTTGTTTTTGTCATTTGTTGGATTTTCAAGGCTTAACTCTAATAGAATTCTTTCCCTTTATTCTTGTTCTATCATATTTCATGTAAGTCTTTTATTCCTTTTATGATTTCAAAATTCTCCTTACATGGGTACCTTGTAATGACTTTGCTTGAGTTGTGGGAAAAATACCCCTCTCTTGTTTATGATGCTTTACATAGAATTTTACCCCTTCTATAAGTCTAACCCATCTATCTTGTTCGAAATACTAATTTTAAAAATCCATCTATTTGTTTACTGCTAAAAATATTTTGTACAATTTTTTTCCAACATTTGTTGCTCTTGTTTCAATAAAGCTGGATGACTTTACTGCTTGCAAGATTTTTTTAATGAAAAGAAAAAGATTTCATTTGTGTTGAGTAAGATCTATTATATTTAATATTTCCATTTGATGCTCGAACAATTAGTTAAAATATTTGCAAAACCAATTGAACAAAAATAGATATTTTCAAAAAAACACAATATAACTAAAAAGAAACATTTTTATAGAATTACACATGATAAGTTATTTACAAATATGAAAACAGAAAGAAAAAAAAAATAATCTAAAAATAGTTACATAGCTTTTCTTTTTATAGCATAGTTTGTACACAAATACATTACTCGAGGACTTCTCAAATATGAAAATAGAAACAAAAAAAAAATTAATCTAAAAATAGTTACATAACTTTTCTTTTTATACCATAGTTTGTACACAAATACATTTCTGGAGGACTTATCAAATATGAAAATAGAAAAAAATAATTTTTAATCTAAAAATAGTTACACAACTTTTCTTTTTATAGCATAGTTTGTACAGAAATACATTACTGATATCCTCCATTGACAATCTCAATTGTTTTAGCTTTTCCACATTCTTAAATTTTGAATTGGCTTGGATTATCAGTTTCAGTGATAATCAATAGGTGGAATTGTTTGAAGAAGAGTCTTCAAAGAGGTAATTCCGTTCTGAACTTTTTTCACCTGCACTGTGATGTAAAGCACTTCAATTTCATGAACAATCTTTTTCAATTCAGATAGATCAGTGATTTAATAAATTTAACAAATGCAGGTAAATGGCTTGCGTAATAAGAGGAATACGATTGCTTACCGATTTATGTAAAGCATAACAATTTTTGATGATGAAGCTGCAATTTCTTATCATGAAGCTTCAATTTTTGATGATGAAGCCACAATTTCTGATGAAGAAGCCGCAGAGATTTTGGGATCGGTCGGTGAAGGAATAAATTGTGATCCTGAGAATGTGTGTGCCATATGCCTAGATCCCTTGGAAAATACTTGTGATGATATGAAACAATTTCCATGTAATCACATATATCATTACAGTTGTATCCTCAGATAAACCAAAATTAAAAATAGTTGTCCCTTATGTCATGGGAAATACGACTCCAAGGAAAGAACATAAAGATATAACCTAGAAATTACTATAATTTGAGGGTGATGTATCTTGATCAAAATAATCGGATATTCCAAGGGTGACACTATTTTTGGAAACAAATAGAAATGATTTCTTTTTAAATTAGGGAATCAGTAATGTATAATATATCAACAATTATCATGCTCTAAAGAACCATATTTTTCTCCACCAGTGGACATGGCCGCCTCCGCTGAGAGTGGGGTTTGAGGGTTTTCTTTAGTTCGAATGTGTATGGTAGTTGCCTCTTGTTTACTCTACTCTCTAATCATAATTCCTTTATTTTGGCATAATTGATGGTTTTTGGCTCTGATGATGTTCGACTATTTTCTTTATTTTGTCAAGGGGTTTCACCTTGTGTAAATGTTTCATTGTTTTGTCTTTGTTGTGTTCTCTCTAGCAGGAATGCCTTGAATGCTCCTAGATGTGCATAATGCAAATCCTTTTCTTGAATGAGTACAACAATTGCAGTGTAGCGTATTTCCTACATACTGTTGGCAGGGTAGTTTCAAGAAACTGCGGATTGGATTTGAGTTTTGAGTTATTGTGTGATGAATGTCAATGCCCTATTTCAAAGCTCTAGCTAAATCTGTCCCCTATACATTGAGAAACACTACATGTTGTAAAATGCACAATTGATCCACTGTAGAAAGATATGTAATCTCAAGAGTTGCTTGCCCATTTCACAGCATACTATAAGCAAGAAAGTTTCAAATCTCACAGGGCTGAAAAGTAGGCCCCATTGAAGAGCTTGCATGTTTTACATGTTACAATTTTCTTAATATATTTCTATATATTGCTAGCCAAAACAAAATTCAACAAAGAGAATATCAACAAACATAATATTTTTATGCTTGCACATTAATTAGATCTAATTTAGTACAAATAAATTCTTAAATTTTCACTCTTGAAATGCAACCTATGAAGTAGAATCTATTAAGAATGAGTAGCTAGGACACATAGAACAATGGAGCTACAATTTCATTCATTCCTTGCACATATCTAATTCTTGGGTTCAATTTTGCAAAAATGAGCAGTATATGTTTCAATGATTCTAGTCTAGAAGGCCAATCAAATGATTGAGGAGAAAACAAAAGTTTCAAAAACTTTACAGCAAAGCTACAACTTCTTAATCAGTACTCTCTTAAACAAAACATAGGTTAACACTTAAACAGAACAGAGGTTAACACTTGATTAACACTTGTATTAGCACTTAGAGGTTAACACTTGTATCATCACTTAAACAGAACAAAGGTTAACACTTGTATCAACATTTAGAGGTTAACACTTGTATCAAAACAGAGGTTAACACTTGTAGGAGGATTCATATTAACACTTGTTGGTATTGTTGTTAGTCATTTAATGGTTGTGCTTTTATCCAGAATCAGAACTCGTTGCAAATCAAGGCACAATTTTTATATTTTTAGTATGAGAATCTAAATTTTGAGCATTTAATTCAAAGTATACGAACATGCTCAGCCATGCATGAAAAATGAATATTCAGACATAATAGGATATGGAATTCATGTAAAGTAATGTAACCATCTTGTATTCTTCACATGTTCCTCTCCTTGGTTTGAGAGCTTCATAGGAACCTGCTAAACAAAGAAAAGATGTGCAATGACTAACTTCTATCACACAAGTAAAAATAAGCACAATTGCAAGTTGATTCAACTATCTACAGACCCATTTTGAATTCTTGCTCATTCTTTTGCTTGGTCTGATCACTTCACAAAAACCTGCAAAATAGAGAAAAAATGTGCAATGATAAGTTCTGTCACACAACTAAAATAGGCACAATTACAAGATTATTCAATTGTCTATGAAAAATTAGAAAAGAGAGAGAAAAGGTAGTGCTAGAAAATCTTCTTGTATGGAAAGTAATATTGAAGAATTTTTCCAGTTCCTCCTTGGTTGACATGCATTTTATCTTTGATTTTGTAGAGTCTCCTGCAGATGACTTCTATGATCTTCCCATTTCTGGAACAATTCTCTCTTTGAATGTGGATCATCCTTGGAAAGAGTCTTCCTTGGTGTTCTTGAAGACTTTACATTGCTTCATGTGCCAAGACCACCCAAATTAAAATAATTGACCAAAGGTAAACAAAATGGTTACCAATAACCTATACTTTCTTGATCTCCTTGCAAAGAAAATCCGACAATTGCTATATTAGACAAGGGTGAAAAAAACCCAAACATGAAAATTAGGGCTATTGGTAACCTATACTGTTGCAACACTTGTTGTGAAAAATCCAATGACTATTACATTGCAAAAGGGTGGAAAAACTGGAACAAAATCTAAGGAAAGAAGAAAAATAGGGCTCATGAATTGCCTTTGAGACTAAATAGTACTTGGAAAGCTATAGAGAATTACTAACTTAATTGTAGTAGATCTAGGAAAGAAAATCAAAGAAAAATTTGCTACAAAGTTTAATTACCTGGAATATTGATTTTTGTTATCCTCTGCAGCCACAACGTGTCATAGAATTGCTACCTAAATCAAAGTTTTGATATCACTTGTAATGAAATTTAGGGCTTTATATATCTCAAATAAAAAATAAGTTAGCTTTTAAATTTTGCCACCAAAATTTATAGGTTTACAATTTTTTATGTTCTTAGCCTTCAAGTTAAGACCACCCTGACAAAAAAAAGAAGGTTAAGCTCAAACAACTTGTTCCTTGGGCTTTCATTTTAAACTGAAATAAAACTATGAACTGGTACATGCTTGCATAGAAGGTGAGGAGTTCTTTCAAAGAGGGAGGAATTTATCAAAGTTTAAGTGAAGGTGGAGGAAGCTTCTTAAAATCAATAACAAATTTAGTTGAAGCATAAAGCTTAAAACATAGTTATATTGACAACATTGTTTCTGTGTATGTCTGTTAATTTGAATGATAGATTGTTGAATAATGAAAAATAGATAGTTGGAAGATGACAATATAATGTTGGTGATTCACCTGTGTGTACAAAGTTTCATTTGTAGTAAATGGAACCCACGTAAAGTAGAGATGTCTATCAGAATAGTTGTTATTTGCAGGACCGAGGCAGAGAGGGGTGTGTTCGCCAGGCTCTCTGAGCAAGCTCTGACCTTGAAAATAAAGCACTTCTCCCTTGGTCGACTGCAACCCACTTTGAATTCTACTGTCTTCTTGCAAAATCCATTGTTGAGATTTTTCCCTTGTCATGGTGTTGCATACGGCCATGGTTATTTTCAAGGCAGAATTCATAGCCACAGACTAAGAATAAATTGAAAAGCCACTCACAATGCAGATCATTGATGGCATGGTAAGTGGAACTTGTTTCATCAATGAGAAATTATGTCTGGAGTTCATGTGCCTTGTCTCAGCTACCACATTTTGCAAACATGCAGACCAGAACTCTCGCAGCAAAGATAGCTCACAACCCTTCTTGATGCAATTTCTGACGAATGTTGCAAGAGCCTCCTCGAAACTCATGCGCTCTCTTGTCTAGAAATCCCCACAGATCCCCTGTCAATCTGTAGAGCACCAATGAGAGAGTGCCAGAAAGAAATTATTGAAAATTTGTGGTAAAAAGCATGCACCTTCCTTCATTGAATATAGGTTGTTTTCAAGATGCAGCAAAAATATGAATTGTAAACCCTAAACCCAAGTAAGTAGGTTAAACCATTAAACCCTCTCTCTCTCACTCACTCAATCCTTCTGTCTCGAGCTCCCCTCTAGCCTTAAACCCTTAAATCCTCTCTCTCTCTCTCACTCACTCCTATCTCGAGCTCCCCTCTAGCCTTAAACCCTTAAACCCTCTCTCTCTCTCACTCACTCACTCCCTCTAGCTCGAGCTCCCCTCTAGCTTTAAACCCTAAACCCTTAAACTGTCTACCCTCTATCTCTCTCCCACTCCCTCCATATCTCTCTCTCAAGTCTCTCCCTCCTACCCCCGTGCTCCCTCTCTCTCCCACTCTAGGTCCATATCTCTCTCTCAAGTCAATGATATGGGCCTTTTGTAAAATTTTCCAGCCATAGCTGCCATTCTCTCCAGCTGAAAAAATCCATGCAAGCTTTAAAAAAAACATAAGAATAGTTAAAGAAAACCCATAAGCACAAAGCTAACAAATCTTCAACTTCACTGCTTAGGTGGTTTAAAACATGTGAATAAAATAACCTTTTGGGTCTCTAAATCTTATATAGTATATGATACAAAGCAATTTCATCATGGTGGGAAAATCATTGCACTAAAAATATTTCTAGAGAGAATAAAATCCAGGAGGTTCGTAGCCTGGTTGTAAATACATTAGAATTAGAATAGGTACAACTAAAAAAGGAGTGACTCATAATCATTTTAACCACAATTTGCATTTGAGAATACAAAAATATGGAATATGCATCATTAAATTAGTTAGGTTGTGCAAACGGACCTCATCTTTCAACTGAATATTCTCAATACGCAGTTGCTACTCTTGAACACTAACTTCTGCAATAACAAAAGTTCCTCCGTAGTTGGTGCATATGAGATTTTTGAATTTGATGAGGAGTATGCATGTGATAGTGCTTCTTTTTGGGATGGTTATCTTCCTGCTTATCACTAGATCCATTCCCTTCCATGTTGTCAATACTAGACTTGCTCTCATACTCTTCATCTCTCTGTAGATCCCAAGCTGAGACTCTCCACCACTATTGCCAAACATGTCTCCTTTTCCTTCCAAGCTACTTGTCTGTCTAACAATGCCCATCATAAATATATACTTACTTATATCTATAAACAAACAAAATGCCCTTAAGAAAATCAAATTAATACGCATTTCCACATCAATACCCATGCTTTTATGATTTCTTGTTGAAGAGAACACCTACCAATGTTAAGGAGAGCGCAGCTGTAGATGTTCATGTTCATATTAGACCTTGGTTGAGGGGCAACGAAACAAGGTTGTGCCATTCCAATATTGTTAGATGAGATCTCAAAGAAAAACCTTTTGTTTGAATCATTCCTACCCTCAACTAAACTACCCAATCCAAAATTCATCCCAAAATGCTTTTCAACTGTTTCTAATTTATATACCTTTTAATTATATACTTTTAATATTATAATAATAGCAATTATATATTATAATAATAATATAATAATTATATATTATTATTATAATATATTGTAATAATAAGTATATTATATATTATAATATAAAAATAATATAATTTAGATTTATATTAATATTATATATTATAAAATACAACTATTAAAAAATGAGAAAACAAATGGTGAACTGTGAAATGGATCCATGTCAAGGGGTTCGACCCAACCTATTTTCTAAGTTCAACCGAACCCCTTTAAAGTGCATTTTTTTATTGTATTTCAAAGTGGTTTGACCGAAATTATGTTCATTCGAACATATTTTTTTGGTTCGACCGAACAGTGATTCGACCGAACCACCTTTTTTTCACCTTCACCCTCCCAAGCACCAAAATTGTCCAAAATTTTGCACTTTGAAGCTCGATTTGAAAATGAAAATGGAGGAGACTTCACAAACCCAACCGTTATCAGGTAGCTCTCAAAACGATCTATCCAACAAATATAATTTCAATATGTTTTGGTTTTATTATCTATTTGTTTTTTAAGTTGTATTAAATATAGGTTTCTCACCAAAAATGAAGTTCTATATTCTGCACATGTGGAAAAATAGAAAATTATCAAAAAAAATTGAAAAATATGAGTGCACTAGATATTGGAGTCCTTCATCCAACAAAAAAAAATCGATACATACAATAAAAATTATGCATTATACGGTCGCGTTGTGTCTAAATTGTAATTGGTTTGACTTTGAAACTTGATTAAATAAAAAATATTCAATAAAAAGCTATCTAACCAAGTGGAAGCATTAGATATCGGAGTTACAGATCTAAATTCGAAAGAATTATAATTTTATCCTTCAAGGAAAAAAAGTTATGTGTTATATAGTGTGCATCACTTTTTTTAAATGTTGTTTTCTAAAAAAAAAAATGAGTTTTCGTGGGAGATGGAAAAAGAAGTGAAATCTGATTCCAAAAATTTTTAAAACAATATTTTTAGAATCTATAGACAAAATTTGGAGAGACTCTAGTTTGCATCATCTTCAAATTCCTCACAATTTATCCACTTTAGGTGCCCCAATGTGAAGATTTAGTTAAAAATAATAATTTCAGTGTCCAGTTTGGCCAAAAATTGTAAACCACTATTGTGGGATCACCCCCTTGACACAATGTTATTCTTGCTTTCATATGATAAGATAGTTATCTCTTATATGTTGAGTCTTATGTTTAATTTGTAATGACTCCAAACCACTCCGGTCAAGCTATATATGATTTAAGTGTATTCTCAAGGAATGGATTAAGGCTGAATGGCCAAACCTGTTTTACTTTGTTGTAGTCTTTTATATTTTAAGGGCTCGAGCCCATTATAGACGAGCACCTATCCTTTAATGTAATGTTTCCAACTAAGTATATAGGTTAAGAATGGAAAGTGGCCAAGACTCGTAAAAATGATGAATCGTATGTGCTCATGGCATGAACATGCAGAATACTACATTCTATAACTACTCATTGGCCAACATGTATATAACCATCGTAGTCACCTCGAAAGGTGGTAGAGGTCATTATGATCTTAGTCGATGAACTTCTCTATGGGTGATCCCACAATAGTGGTTTACAATTTTTGGCCAAACTGGACACTGAAATTATTATTTTTAACTAAATCTTCACATTCGGGCACCTATAGCGGCTAAACCATGAGGAATTTGAAGATGATGCAAACTAGAGTCTCGTCACATTTTGTCTGTAGATTCTAAAAATATTTTTTCAAAATTTTTGGAATTAGATTATTTTTCCATCTCCCACGAAACTGTGTTTTTCAAAAACAATATTTTTAAAAAGTGACACACCGATAACGATAACTTTTTTTTCCATGAAGGATAAAATTCTAATTCTTTCAAATTTAGATTTGTAACTCGGTATCTAGTGCTTCCACTTTGTTAGATAGTTTTAATTGAATATTTTCTTTAATCAAGTTTCAAAGTCAAACCAATTACAATTCGGACATAGCCGACCAGATAACGTAACTTTTTTTGTATATCTCAAAATTCTTTCTTTTTTTGTTGGATCAAGGACTTCAATATCTAGTGCACTCATATTTTTAATTTTTTTTGATAATCTACTATTTTTCACATGTGCAAAATGAGGACCTTCATTTTCGGTGAAGAACCTATGTTTAATAAAACTAAAAACAAATACATAATAAAATCAAAACATACAAAAATTATATTCGTTGGATAGCTGCTTCGAGGACTATCTGATTCCGAAGAGTTTCTCAAGACTTCATTTTCATCCTCAACCCGAGCTCAAGAGTAAAAAAGTAGACTTTTTGTGTCTCAGAGGGGATGATGGGGCAAGGGGGGTTCGAATGATTTAGGGGTTCGAGCCAACCCCTAGAGGTTCACTGAACTAGGGTTCGGCCAAACCATGGTTCGAGTGAACCTCTTCAAGGGGGTTCGCTCGAACCCCCTTTGCTATGCATTTTTTTTCTTTTTTGGCGGCCAAAATTTAAAGGGGTTCACTCGAAAACTAGTTTGAGCAAACCCATAATGCATTCGGTTGAACCAGTAGGTTCGTATGAACCCCCAAAATCACTTTTTTTGCTTTGGGGTCATTTTTTGTGAGTTTTCCTTCCTCACTTGAATTGTAAACCACTATTGTGGCTTCACCCCTATGTATTCTCCTTTTTAAACCGATGATGGCAGTATGGTCAATGATATAACCGAGGCCATGTTTAATCAACCCTCGAGATATGAGGTAGTATATAAGGTCAAGAACATAGTTTATTATTACAAGTCTGGATTAATATGTATCTTTCTTATGAATCAACATTCCAAGACAGTGCTTAACACTAAAAGCTCACACAGGTAAATATGAGCTGTCAGCCATTATTAACTAATCTTTCGATCAAAGGAAAAGTATGCCTAGAAGTTGAGACTATGACTCTTACTTTCAAGGTTGATAAAATCGAACTTGTAACCATAAAGGACCTTGGGTGGTGATTATGGTCACTTTTGTAATAAGTTAAAAAGTGGAATAAGTTGACAAGGAGTCACGATTTCCCATTACTATATTAACCCAAATGGTCGGAAAAAACCCAAGATTGGGTATCATTGGAATGATTTCCCTCAGGGTGGGACACAAGGAGAGGTCCATAACTCAATTCAATATGATGGTGGTAAATTATTATGATTGATAAAGGTTTGCGTGACTAGGGATTTATTTATGGGTTCATACTTTAACCTGTGTTGAAAGTTAGTAGACCCAAGTAGACCAAGGGGTCGAAAAGAGATTATTACCTTTTAAATCAAACCCTTAGGGTAGAAAGATTGTCTTAGACCTAACAATTGATATAAATGATAGTATTCATTTAAATAATAGGTTAGTTAGGAAATACCTTGAATACTATGCTTATTCATGTTATGTGAAATCTGAACTTGAACAATGTCAAGTGGTCTAGGAGAGACTAGAAGCATTTTGTTCTTATGATTTGTAACACTTATGTTATTACCTTTGGAAAAACAAGGATGTTTGATATTTCCATGTATTGGGTTAGAGAAGCTAAACCCTAGTATTGAAACAAAGAGGATATAGGAAATCTATAACTTTTATATCAGATATGACATTGTACATTTATATATTGATTGACAATGGAAGGTCGAGAAAACCATAGAACAAGACAGGAAGTCTTTATAATACCTTAAGTGATTCTATGACAATGTTGAAACTCAATTTAATGCATCAAAAATGTTGGATATTGAATCTTGAGAGTAAAATGACAGGAAGTCATAAACCCTAGCTATTGCAAGAATGCAATAAGGGACTTTTAAAGAGGTTTGAAATACCTAAATCTTTACATTACAGGTTATCCTAGATTAAGGAATAGTTCTAAATCAGATTGGTTAGAATGGATTTTCTTTATAGACTAGTTTGTGTCTAGAGTACCAAATAAAGTAAGTAAAACTATAGGATGAGACAGTTCCTAAGATGAGATAGAGGTGTGTGTCTAGATGGCATGACCAATCAAAATGACCATACTTAGCTAGAAGGGATCTAGAGTTGTATGGTTGATTGAGTTTTGTAGGACACATCATGAGGACTCAAATGGAGAACCTTGACAGTTCCTTATATCTATACCCTTTGTGAAGGATAGGGCCACTTCCAAATAGGAAGCGTACGAGGGACCGCTTGAGTCCGCGGTTGGAGGAAAAGCACTCGTATGATGCTCTCCCTCTGTAGTAGAAGACTCACCAAGACTCATGAAGATAGATATCAACATTCTATATGATGTTATGGCTTATGACAGTCAAACTTATGAGGTAAAACTATTCATTTACCATTTGAATTTTATGTAATATAAATGAAAAGTGTAAGGACTTCTCTTGGTTCTAGATGCGATTATATATGATTTCAAGTTTGAGATTATCATGAAAAGTTGTACTTTATTACTTGAGCTTATGCAAATGTTTAAAAAAAAAATCATCTCTCATGGTTACTAAGTTATTTAACTTCTAGTAAATTCTTGAATTTACTTGAGTATTATGAAGAGGTGTGTTTCAGTAATGTAAAGCACATAAGATAATATGATGAACATCCATTCACAATAAATAAAATCAACAATAACAGTACTCTTCTTGGCTCAAATTGGTTTTAATGAAACTTAGATTGAATATGACTATTCTTTTGGATTTGTTGTTGTCCTCCTCTTTGAATTTAGAAGAATCTAACCTTCACGCTCCTCTTTGTGCTTGTTGGTTATGAAGAGTGTTGCAATTGGGGTTTATGAGAGTATGATTGAAAAGTGATTGTTCATGAAGACCAATGAAAGACATGTACGAATTGGATTTCACCATTGCAAGAGAAATTTGTTTTAAGAAAAATATTACTTCTTCAACTATCAAATTTTTGGAAGGAAAACATGGGATATCTCAAGTTCACATGCTTTGTCAAGTTAGGCAAGTTGCCACAAAAGAGATTTAACTACTTATGATTAATTCATCCATAATTTACAATTGCAAGATTCCCCCCACAAGACTTTATAACTACTACAGACAATAAACACTTGTGTGAACCTCTTCTTGGTGCTGATATGAGATCTTATTCTAGCTGGTATAGTGAATGAATCAAATACCAATTTTGGCAAGAACAGTCATATAGAGTTAGGGCTATTGTTAAGAAAATTTCTATCTGACAAGTCACTCATAGTAAAACATAATCAATCACACCTAACTCTTAACATTAAGCATGAAGGCATCAGCCTTGTTCCATATAATCGTAAGACCTTTAAGCCTTATTATTATATCATTACATATAAATCATTATGATATTATATTTTATAATATTTTCGTAATTTATTTCATTATTATACTTTATATAATATAAATCATTAAATATATGTTTAAAATAATATTTCATAAAAAATGATATTTTATTAAAATATTATAATTTTAAATATATTTATATATTTATTTATTTATTTTAGATTAAAAATTATACGATAATTATATTTATTATTTTATATTATATATTTTAACATTTTTTTTTTAAATTAAAAATTATTCGTAATAGTTTATTTAAAATAAAATATATTATGTATTATATTTATATTTAATTTTATTTTTTATGTCTAATGCAATATAATTTAAATATAATATTCTATAAAATAATAAGTATAATTACATATTATATATATATATTGTGTATTATATTAAATATATATTTTATGAAATAATTTTTAATATTAATATAATCATAATATTATTTTAAAAATAAATATAATTTAATCATATTATATAAAAAAACAAATAAAAAAATAATGTAATATATCTTGACATAGGGTTTTTGTATTAAATAAAACAACAAATAAAAATTTATTTTATATTATTATTGTTCACGTGGGGTCACATTTAGTGAAGTATTGATGGAGTTCTAAAAAAATCTATTTATTTTGTCCCTAAAATGGGGCCATGCTTGCGTGATGAATTTTACGGTTGTGTTGCCACCTTTTTGTATATCATTCATTTATTTATGTGCCCTCTTCACACGCATTTACATGTGCTGCTTGGATGCTAAATATAGGAATGCACAACGAGTGCAGGGAAAAAGTGCACTAGAAAACAAAAAAGAATAGGGGAGAGGGGCTTATAGTGGAGCACCGTAATTTCACGTTTCTCAAAATCTTACGTGAAAATTTGAAATCACTCTCAATTTTATACAACAGTTTATTTGGCAACTCATGTGCTTCTATATTTTATTTTAGGGCCACATCAACATGCTTTTTGTTGAGGTATCCAAAAAGGCCCAAAAAAATAGTGAGACCAATAGTGATGCGCTAAGTCATGTTTTATTGGTGTGCTAATGTGACATCACATGATTTGTTAGTTTGTGTACTTTGTAGATAAAAAGTGTTTTGCAATTGAATATTAAGGTGCTCCACTATAGGGCCCATTGAGGACTACTTCTATCCCACTATTGGACCATGCTCCACTATGGGCCCATCTCCCCTATATTGATTTGTTTTCAGGAATGAAGTGAGGCAACTACCACATACCGTAAACGTTGATTGGAAAACTATTTGAAAGCACCCTGTTTCCGGCGTTAGACTTGTTTCCAGCACAAAGCTCACACTATATATAGCCTATGGATTAAAAATGCCACGTATGTATAATTCATTTTTATATAATTGTCTCTCGTACATGGCTCTTTATTTGATTTGTGTAATTAAATTATTATTGTTTATGGGCCTTTTAAATAAAAAATAGAATGATTTTAAGTTAAACGGAGAATAAGTTTATAAAATCAGAAATGGTTAGATATGACCGATATGAGTGATATGACTTAAGTCTGACATGTTTAATTAAATATTGATAAACCAAAAAATTCTTATCCATGCTATCAAAATAGTTAATACATTAAAGAATTCCAAACAATTTGAAATGAACCTGAAGATGGGAAAAAGCTTAAAATTTCATGTGGTGAGGTAATTTTCAGTTCACTTAAATAATTAAATTTAAATAGTAACTTAAATAATTAAATTCAAATAGTAACTTCAGGAAAATTTGATGCAAATTGTTTTCCAAAACTTTATAACTCTTAAATTGTTTTGCCAAAGGAGGAAATAAAGAAAGTGAAACCATCAAATAAGAGTGAAATGCTTCAAATCCTCATTCATTTAACGATATGCTTCGAACTGATTTCAAGGGTGGATGAGTTGACCTTTCTAAGGAAAAATAGATTGCCATCTTCTAATACCAACTGCTCCTAACATGGGAGAGGTTGATGCTAGAACCCTTGAAATGCTTCAAATCCTCATTCATTTAATGATATACTATACATTCATTTAATGATATACTATACTTCGAACTGATTTCAAGGGTGGATGAGTTGACCTTTCTAAGGCAAAATAGATTGCCATCTTCTAATACCAATTGCTCCTAACATGGAAGAGGTTCTAGTATTGCTCCTAACATAGGAGAGGTTGATGCTAGAACCCTTGAAATGTTTCAAATCCTCATTCATTTAATGATATGCTTCAAACTAATTTCAAGGGTGGATGAGTTGACCTTTCTAAGGCAAAATAGATTGCCATCTTCTAATACCAATTGCTCCTAACATGGGAGAGGTTGATGCTAGAGCCCTTGAATCAGTCGAAACAACCCTTAGCTTATTTGGAGAGAGTATTTACCCATTTCAAACATTTAACAAACCTGCAAAATATAGATTTGTCCAACTACAGTTTCAGTCTTCTTTCTTAGTGCAAGCTGTTGCAACCAAAAACATTTAAAATAACCAGTATGGGATATTATTGCAGCTGATAGAGTAATTGCTTGAGCTAAAATAATGAAAAAATGCACAAGTAAAAGCAGTTAAGGAAATTACTACAATGCAATTGGCAATGAAAATGTACACCTAACTGGAAAGTGAAAGCAGATTATAGATGAACATTTCCTTGGTAAATATTTATGCAAAATGTAGAAGAATAGACAAGGCACCTGAACTCTTTGACATAATGCCTCAAAGGGATGTGTCCTCTTGGACTACAATAATTGCAGGATATGCCAAAAAAAAAACATTGATTTGTTGAAAACGCTTTAGAAGCCTCCAAGCAAATGCAATTAACAGGTGTAAAGCCAAAATCCACAACCTTTGTCAGCATCTCCCTGCTTCTACCAAAATAGTAGCTTTGGAAGAGGGTATATTCCATCAAAGCATAAGTGATTGAGAAAGTTTTTCGGATGTTGCAACATTCCTGTTAGACGTGTATGCAGATGTGTAAGCATAGAGAAGGCGCATTAGCTTGACAGAATGTCTCAAATAGATATGATCTCATGGACTGCAATGGTTGCAAGATTTGCAAAAAATGGATTTGTTCAGAAGACTTGAGAAATTTCAATAAATAAAAACATTGAGAAAATGCCTCCATTCCTTACCATTGAGACATCAGTGACCATGTGTTCAAACAAGTTGACATTCCATGGCAGATAAGAACTCAGAATAAACAATCTCTGTATAAACAAGGCAAGCACTTACTTTGAAGCACAAGTATTTAGTGAACATTAAAAGTCAGGCAAACCAGAAGCATTAACATTATTCAAAATTATAAAAGGAGAAAATACAAATGTATGATTGTTACATTTGTGCTTGATACTGCAACACATGCTTAAAATATGCTTCAAATGTACCAGGGAAACCGCTGGCCCCTATCAAAACCATGAGTTGAATATAAAAATTACAAACAAAGCAGAGCAGCGAGCCCTAATTTGGTAACTGCCTAACAGCTAAGACTCGATGCACTGGGGTTAGTACCACATTCCAAATGACACTTGCATGCCTTGAATGAAAACAAACAAGTCAAATTTTGGTTGCCTCTTGGCATAACACTATGCAATACATGACCATACCCATCGAGGAACCAGATCACTTCAATTAACTTACAACAGCTTGGAATGTGTCCCTGCTAAAATGAATCAACAATGAAATTTGAAACCCCTAACCTTTGCCATGTATTCTAAAAGAGAAGGCTTTGGCACAACCTTTCATAAATGGGATCCTCCATGGCATCTACGGACAGGAATAGAGCAGATCAAGGATGCTCCAAGCTGTAGCAAGTCACAAATCAAATTCAGGAGCATAAATACGGATATGTATCTGATAATAGCTTAGCTTGAAATTGCTCCACTAGTGGTGGAGAAAAAAATAACACCTATACGTTGATTACAATGGAGATGTTTTAATTAGGCATAATACATATATAAACTATTTGAAGCAGCACATGCAATGACATTTGTGGTTGGATCCCATGCCAAATGGAGTAACTTTGAAGTGGAATCATATGCCCCTCCATTTATTCCCCGCCCCCGGCTGTGCTGTCATTTACTGATGCAAAGAAATAGCAAAAGTAAGGAAACAATTGGCAGGTAGTAGAGATGGGAATCCTAGCAACATCGAATACTAGGAAGTGGGAAGAGGAGTGAAAACAATGAATTTGTGTATTGTTACCTCGTGCAGTGCGTCCACCTGTAAGACTTGCAAGGGACTGTGCAGGTTTTGGAGGTGCTGGAATGATCCGTCTTCTAACACAAATCCCAAGCAAACATGCCACAGATAAAAAGACAACATAGTTTTTATAGTATGGTATAAAATCTCCTAAACCAAATTGTGCTGACATAGAATTCAAATACTAGGGCATACAAGATGACATTGATAGGCTTATATAATAAACCATAACTGTTTTTTTTTCACTTCAATAACAAAGTAGTTACAGTGAGAATCAATAGGATATAACAAAGAAGATAAAAATCATAGCCATTAAAGAAGGAAATTTTAAAATCCAATAATCATACTGCATAATGTCCAAAAATGATTGCCATGAAATATGGTGTTTGTTTTGCAAATCAGTATTATTTAAAATTTATGCATCCCATTACATGATGAACACACATCCACCAAAGATGCCTTCGTTATCATGCCTTTGGAAAAATGCGTTATTTATTGGGAGATCATTATAACATTTACAAAAGCTAGTTATTATCTTAAAAACATATACGAAAACCAGTTATTATCTTAAAAACATATAAAAAACCATTTACATACCTGTTTGGATTTTTACTGGCTTCCAAGATGGCTCCCTCTTTGCTTGTGCCAAAATGGGAGCTTTGGAACAGGGAGGGTATGGACATCCGTCACAGCGTAATGGAAGGTAGAATTTTGTCAGAGGTTATATTTGCGACTGTCCTGGTAGACATGCATGCAAAATGAGAAACCATAGACAAGGCACATGTAACTGTTTGGAAAATGTCCCTAGAGGGATGCCATCGCATGGAATGCAATGGTTAAAAGATATGCAGGATGAAATGGATTTGTTTATAACTTGATAAGGTTTCAGAAACATTCAAGCAAACGCAATTGGCAGGTGTAAAGCCAAATTTCATAACTTTCGCCAGCATCTTCCCCGCCTATGTTGAAATGGGCGCTTCGGAACAGAGTATGGACATCAAACAAAGCATAATGGAAGGGTGATTTTTTCAAATATTATATTTCGAAATGCTCTGGTAGACAAGCGTGCAAAATATGGGCGCATAAACAAGGCAGCGAGTGTTCGACAGAAGCCTCAAGAAATTTGGCTTCATCAAATGCCACGATTTTTTAATAAAAGGCTTTACAAACTTTTAAGTGAATGCAATTGGCAGATGTAAAACCAAATTCCACAATTTTTTCCCAGTATTCTGCCCACCCATGCTAACATGAAAGCTTTGGAACAGGGTATAGACATCCATCAGAGGATAAATGAAGGCGAATTTTCGTCAGATGTTATAGTTGCAAGTGCCCTGATAGACATGTAATCCAAGTGTGAAGCATAGTCAAGGCACGTGAACTGTTTGACAGAATTCCTCTAAGACATGTATCTTCTTGAACTGCAATGATTGCAGGATATGCACGAATCGGATTTGCTGAGAAAGGTTTTGTAAACCTTCAAGCAAATACAATCGGGAGGCGTAAAGAAAATTACATAATCTTTTCACTATTCTCCCTGCCTGTAACAAAATACTAACTGAGATTCTAAAAAGTAATACTATCTACAACTTGGTAAAATATTAGGTTTAAAAACAAACAAGAAGCATTTTAACAAACCCATTTGATGTGCTCAGACAGTGTAGAAACGGTCCTGTAAGATAAGATTTGCATTGCGAGGATACAGAGCTGCAGCAGAGCCCGCCTCCACATCTGAATACTGACTTTTATACATTCTGTTCACAGAGTTCTATTTTTGTTCCTATTCTGTAGCATGAAACCTTAAAGTCTGTCGCGTTGCAGTCTAGAATTTTTTGACCGATTTCAATTTTAACGGAATAGGGGTTTTGCAAATGAACATTTTAATGCCCTCCTCATTGAATCCTGGTAACGGATGTCCTGGAGGCCAATAGCACTGGCCACGTCCCCTCTTCATGCAAAGATGCTATTATGGCAACTCATGTGCATAGCTAATCGCCAACTGTAAACAACCATCTGACAATCTGCAGAGCCTCCTCTCTACTCGTGCGCTCTCTTGCTTAGAAATGCCCGCAAAGCGTCTGACAATCTGCAGAGCGCCAATCAGATAGCCAGAAAAAAAAATTACTGAATATTTAGAGTAAAAAATGTGCATCTTTTAACTGACTGAACTAGGCAACATTGAATAAATGTTAGCATAGCCTGACTTACACAAATTTGAAGACATCCGCAAAATCATTCTTCAACACCCTTAAATTTGTGTCCCAAACCTTTTTGAAACTCTCCACAATTGTTATGTGACCACAAAGTAAATAAGACAAAATTTCTGCAGCTTCAAGATTTACTGGGTCACGAGCTGCCATAGCATCTTTGGCCTCTTTAATGCATTTACTATTATTTCAATCTTTGGACTAATTAGTCCTCTGAGTTCACATGCTCTCTCTACAATCCTTTCATTTTCATGCTTCAAACTCCTTATTTTGTCAAGAAAAGATATTACCTTACCTTCATGCTCACCAACATTACCGGCTAATGGATCAAAAGCATCAGAAAGGGTAGCCAACAGTTTTTCAATATCTTTCACCTTTATCTCATTGGCTTCAGTGAATTTTGACAAAACTAAACATGACTTATACACTTCTCCACCTTCAAATAAAGTATCTTGAATATTTCTCATGCAGGTGGTTAGTAGAGTTTTATCTTTTGCAATTAGTTCTTTCAAACCACCAAATCTCTTTTCCTTAAACTCCATCTGAACTTTAATCATGGCTGATTTTTCAAAAGATTGAAAAGGAGAACTTACAAAATTTATGATCTTCTTTAGCTAACCAGAAGAGGAACTAGACGGATCCTTGACATGAGTAGGCATTAATTTCTGTAGGACTCTGAATGCAAGGCTTAGCAATTCGCTATCCTCTATGTGAGACTTCAAAATCTTCTCACTGGCCTTAGCTTGAGCAATTGAAGCGAACTTCATCATCTGAATTGGGGATAAAGTAGATAGATTGATTGAGCTTTCATCCAATTCAGGATCAAACTCTTCTTGTTGTTCCATCAGAGATTTATTCACTGCCTCGACAGTGTCTCTTGCCTCCACTCTGATTTCCTTGACTTGAACCTTTTCTTCTTCAACCTTGGGTTCTTCAGAGACTATTTCTGAATTTCCTTTAGGCACTTCAACTTCTTTAAGAGACTGGGTATATGTTTTTCAATAAGCCCTAGTTAGTAGGGAGAAAAGTGAGGATTTTGGAGTTAAGGGTCTTAATGAGCAAGTGATGACTTGTAAGTTGATTATTTTGTGGTTTTGAAGGCTGACTAAAGACTATTTGGTGGTTTCAAGTCTTAATTGTGAGTTTTGAGAAGGGTCCCTTTGGAAAAGAGGCCTAATTGAGGCCTATTTCAACATTGAAAGCCAAATTTGGCCAAGTTGTTCCAAAGGAGTGAGAATGGAGCTTTTAGTATGTGATGTAACTCTGTAAAGGATGTCAAGATCAGCTCTTGTATTTCAAATTCATTTGGGAAATCTGTTAGTAAAGCGAGAAAAAGAGAGCTTGCTGTCCTACAAGGTTCACAAGGTGAAAATTGGGAAAAGCAAGAAAAATAGTTGATTTGTGAAAAAAGAATGATTGAAACCCTTTTGAATGGCGAAGAGTGATTGTTCTGCTACCCTGCATTGCATCATGTATTAATCCTTCAAATGAGTTACATCAATTAAAATTCTCTCTCTAAATCATTGTAACACTTAATGACTTCAACATGTCTTAGGAGGAAAATTAAAAGATGTGTTAATGAGATTAGGGTTATGAATATGAGTGAAGGGGTACAAAAATGAATCTATGTGGTAAATGAGTATGTATCAAATATAAGAAATTGAGGTTCCCATCAATTTCCAATAAGATGATGCATCCAATGAGAATGTATCACATATAAGAAATTAAGGTTCCCATCAGAATGTTGTTCTTGTCTCCCAAACCTCATAGACAACAAGGAATATTTAGTTGATTGATTATGGTTCTAACAAGTATATGAATGACAATAGATAGATATTTGATACATTGACTGATTGACCCACATGAGATCAAGTTTAGATCATATACAATAAGGAGTATGTTACAAAAGGAATATGAAATGTTACCATTCCTCTTGGTCTGAGATGTTGTACACTCACAAATGTGCTCTATGTTCTTGGCTTGATAATGAATCTCTTGTTTGTAAGTAAAATTTTGAATCATAAGCTTAAGGTGGGGTTCTAAGTCAAGGAAGGAATAAAATCTTGTTTGATCTTCAAAAAAGATGGTAATTGCTAGCACTTTCACGAAGGACCATTTATTTGCACTCTAGATGCAATCTCATTCTCTATAGTTTCTCTCTACCTCTATAACCGAATATACTCTATTCTAGCATTATCACTATGGGAATATTTCTACCTACTTGTATCATCTCGCTTTTAAGGAGATGGTATAAGGAATTCCTCAACTTTCCCATTCTTTGCCTATATTCCTTGGATGCCTTATTGTTAAAAAAACATTGGGATTAGTTTGAGTCAAGTAGCTGTATTGTGGTCATGCATACATCATATGGGCCCCTTACTACTTCCTTTTGAGGTTTCCAATACTTCTAGTTATTTTTGGATTACTTATCTTCTAAGATATGGGTGTTATTTCTCAAGAAGAAGAGTGAAGGCTTTGGACTTCTACTAGTGAGTTGTCTAGCAGACATGACAACATCTTCTTCTCCTTCACTCAAATCAAGGTGGGAATTCACATCCAAGCAATTCATGGCATTTTTGAAGCAACACAACATCAAACAACACTTGACTACATGTATATGCTCCAAAAAAATAGAATTGCAAAATGTTGCAATCGAACTATCATGGAGATGGCTACTTGCATGCTTTCCACAACGAAGTTACTTTGAAGGTCTAGTTCTGCACTAGGAAATTTACAAAAAATTTATTCCACACTAGAAATCACAAACCTTCCTTGATCAAATTCAAAACTTCATAACCTTGTAGAAATATTATTTGATGAAATAGGTTGAAAAGTGAGGTCGGAATGGTTGGTTCAACACAAGAAATTCATAAATGTCCATTTCCACACTAGAAACCTACATTTTAGATAAAATTCAAACCAAAATACCTCTATGATAAAATTTAGGTGAACATGATAGAATAACAAAAGGATGAAATCCAACAAAAATTTAAAGTTCCACATCCATCATTGAAGACCAAAGTTTTGCATTTTGTAGCAAACTAAAATTTTGCATCTAGTAGTAAAACCAAACTCTGCACTTGCATAACTTAGTACTTATAATTTACTTATAATTATAAGGTCAAAATTTATTAGTACTTAAAATTTAAACAATATAAAAAGTTATAAATAAAAAAAAATACAAGTTAAACTTACTAGATTTTTCATATAATTGTAATAGGTCTTTAAGTATAAGAAGTTTGAAATATCTCTTATTTGTGTAAAGAGGTCTAATGTAGTTGGTTTTCTTCTATATAATAAAAAGATTTCAATATTTTCACCCAAGCTCAAAATACAAACAAGTTAAGTTTGTTCAAATATAGAAAAAAATACTTAATCATATTTCTTGAGATGCCAATAATGAATCTCTTAAATAATATTGGTCTCTTAAGCCATCAAACACCAAATTGAATTATATGGATTAGATTATTGAATCAATTTTATTGGGATGTCAACACTAAATTCTTAAAATTACATTTATTTCTAAAGATTGAAATAATGATCTCAAAGTTTGTTGTTTTGTATGGATTATTTGATATGATTGTAACTTGTTTAGTATAGACTATTTTGCAATATCATTCAAGTCATATAACAAATAATATGTAGGTAATTTGTAAGATATCTATACTACTCGAATCTTATTTGAACTCTTATTTTATGATTATGATTAGAAGATCAATATATCTTTAAAATTTTAAAAAATATATGTTATCTATATTTTAGTTTTTTATGTACATGGTCACAACTTGATGGTCAATGTCTTTCTATCACTATAGAATGTCTTTTGATATAATAAATACTACAAATAATAATAAAATATACTGAAGAACTTCGATCAACTTAAAACCTTTTCACACATGGTATTTATGGATGAAAGATTCCTAACATTTAGAGGTTTAATATTTGCATTCATCACTTACATATAGCTTTCTATAACCTTCTTGGAATTAGGAGTAGTAAATTAATGACATCTTATTTATTTTCTCAATAATGATTTTTTTTAAAAAAAATTAAGTCAAAATCTAACCAATGCTAATAAACACCCAAGGTATTTACCAATTGCTCCAGTGTGCTAATTAAGATTCATCAAACAAAATCATAAAATAATTAAATACAAACAGAGCTTAAGATTGGGTTATAATCCCAATTTAGGCTGTTATTTTCTCACATATCCTTTTCTAGCATGGTCAACGACTCCACTTCACTTTCATAATATTCATTGGTGGTGAGTACTAACAAATTGATTATCTTTCCAATTCACTTTGGTAGAATATTAACATATATTATATACATGATCTATTTATAAACTAGGTCAAGATGCACTTTTACTTCCTCCATCTAATAATTGATCATGATAAAATTTTATTGTGTATAGACTTTTTTTTTAGTACTTATTAGAGGAGAGGATAGAGTAGTTGGGTGCATTGTATTGATAGGTTAGTTATGTTTATACAAAATCAAATAGATATATTAAATATATCTATATAAAAGATGTCCAAAAGTATAACTCCAAGACACCTAACTATCCTAAATAACAATTTCAATAAAAATTCCTTGAATTTAAGATCTAAGGCCATCTCTGAATCAAAGGGATGTGGTAAGAAGGAGAATCGGTGGTCGAAACCGTGAGCCACATCCAAAGCATTTTTTGGATACGAATCAAACCCAATTTTTTCATAAATTTAAAAAAAATTATCCTCAAATTAGTATTTGTCAAAGATATTTTAAAATCTTTAAACATTTTTATGTCAAGATAAATCACACATGCACTACTTGTTGTTGTAGACTACATATTGAATTTTCTAACAATTATGATGTTTATCATTCTATATGTTTAGATTTGCATACTAAGGATGTTTTGCAAGATTGTGGCATAGAAGCCCCACCAACATCTTCAAGAGATTTCTTATCAAAAAATTTATGTGAAATAGAGGACATGAAATATTTTAAATACATATCTATAATAATTTATATATATTATATTTTTATTCATTAACTACATATCTATTTTATAATTTATTCACATAATTACATAATGATTTCAATATTTTTTCTTACTATTTTTATTATTCTATATTTTCTCTAATTCTTTTATTTTAATTTTTCAAAGTTTAATAAATATTATATATAACTTAGTATTTTATTTTTTAAGTACTTAAATATATCTAAAATTTTAAATATTATATTATTTTTACATAAATCCTACAATTTTAAATACTATTTTATTTAATAGATATATATTTAAATAAATAATATATACTATTTTTACAAATTTTAAAGTTTTGAAATAAATTATTTATTTCATATTTAATAAATATTTATTTCAAAAATATTATCTACTATTTTATTTACTAAATACATAATTATTTGTTATTTTATTTACTGAAGTCATAAATTATCTAATTAAAACTATTCATTATACAATTTTTTTTGAATAAATAAAAATATTTATTCAAATAAAAAATAAACCATATAAATAAAATAAAATATTTTTTAAATAATTTTGAAGAAATAAATAATTGAAGGTATAAACAAAATATACTATTCTGAAACTAATATAATAAAATGATTCGTTCGCCAAACCTCAACAAATCTGAGGATGACCCATTTACTCCTGCAACTCCTATGGCTGCGATGTTTGATCAGTCGAAGAAATCCTCCTATTACATCTTTCAGTCGAGTGGGCGGGAGATTGCAGATTCAAATTTGAAATTCCAACTTACCGGTTGCAGTTTCATTAACAATGAATGTGACAATGTTCATCCTTGGGTATGTTGAAGCGCGTCCCATCTTCTGCAGCGCGGGAAAGTGAGTTTAAATGTTCAGATTATACGCTGGGCTGCTAACTGTGACTAACCGCAGCGGTTAACGGGATTGCTAACAAAACGGAAACGAACGTTGAAGAAAGGAACGGAGTAAGAGGCCCCACATCAGCCACTCTAACTGATCAACGCTTAGAGTGTGCTGGTTAAGCCCGGCCCAGCTTCTTTGATCTCAGGACTGGCCTCTGTTTTAACTTGCTTTTCCATTGGAAGCACTGCAGTAGAATATTACAACACTGAATGTTGTACTTGGTAAGTGAAGCAAAGTAGTAAAGACAGAAATTACGCGTGGACATTGTGTTTGGAAAGTGCAATGAGTATGAATGCAGGTTGGAAATTCAGAGCAGGTTGGAAATTCAGATGTTGTGTATTCTGAGAAATGTGGGAGGTGGTCAGTCCAATAAGCTTCCATGTTGTAAATGTAGCACATATCTGAAATTGAATTTGACCAGATGTGGTCAATCAATGGCCTGTCCATAGCGTCTGTATTGTGAAACAGAAATTGTAGACTGTTCTTTGCCATTTGCTGTTGGAGAATTCTTTTGGTCTTGGTTTGTGCGGTCATGTCAATGTTGAAATCTCTAAGGATGTAAAGTGGATGGTTTGTGTCAATAGTAGCAGTTATTGTGTCTATAAGTTCTATGAAATGTGAAATTGGACTGTTTGGCCTGGCATACAAATTGCAAATGGTTAAGTTGGAGGAGCCTGTAATTAATGTGACTGTAATTGCTTCAATAGTGGGATAGTGGTGGTGATTTGTTTTTGAGATGACCAATTCTTTTATAGTTAAAGTTGATATGCCATGGATTTTGTTAAGAGAGGTGGTGTTGTAGTGGTGGGATAGAGGATTTGTTTGAGTAGAATGTAAATGGGTCTTTTGTAAGCAGAGTATATCGGAAGACATGATGTCATGGTCATTGAGAATGTCTACAATATGTGACTTAAGACTACGAGTGTTCAGTGTGCAAAGGAGAAGATGGGGTAAGGTAGAAGAACAATTGTTCTTTTTGTTGAGCACCCATGGTGCAGTGGATAGTAGGCGGGACATCTCCGCATCGACTTTCTTTTTTGCTTTGAAGTTTACAGGTGTGAGTGGTCTTAGCAAGTACAAGGTTTCCATTGTTTTAGTTCGTGAGAGTGCTGTGTATGCAAGGCCATGGTGTTTTATACCAATGGAATCAAAAGCAAGTGCGTGCATAGTCAGTCCCTGTGATCGATGAATGGTGCGTGCGTATGCAACTTGAATGAGGAATAGCTTTCTACTAGTAATTGTTGCATCGATGGATGTTTTCTGTATAGCTTTTGCCACACGGACTATAGGTGTCCATGTTTTGTTGATGTTATTGGTATACTGTTCTCATTTTTTCCCGGCAAGTTTAAAACTCATACTAAGCCACCACGTTTCCTCTTCTTCTTTTACGTGGCTATATAAAATGCATTATACACTTAAATCCTTTAATTCTATTCTTTAAAGTGGGAGGGGAAGAAAAGTTCATATAAGACAAAGTAGTGGGAGAAAGAATTCTATCCAGACAATGTCAAAGTCATTGTGTTGTGTGTGTGTTCTCTAAAAATGCCATCAGACCCATTGACAAGTCCGTCTTCAGTATTGTAGTTGCCTGCATAGAGTTCGTTGACAAGAATCTTTGGGGGGGGTGTGGTTGTGTGGTCATATAGGCGTGTGGCATGAATATCTGTGTCTTGTTCATCAAATGCTTGGAGGACTATCGTGCTTCGGGGTATCGTTGAGAGTATTTTATTGTTGTGGGAATCGACGTCAGTTTTCCTATAGAAGAGGAAGGGGAAGGTTGGGTCAAATGGTGGTTCGCGGACACAATTTTGGTTGAGGAAGTCTATGTCATCGTTTGTTTGTGTGCAGATGCGAATTCTATTTAGAATTGCGATGAAGTTTTCATCTCTTTGTCTCATAGTAATTGTTAATGAATAGCACTTTATCTTTTCATACCAGAAATTGTATGGCATTAGCTGTGTGGAGCTTGGTTTGTTTTCAAATACTGCAGAGTCGAGTACAGGGAGTGCTTGGTAGAGGTCACCACAAGAATATTGTGTCGAGCCCACCAAAGAATGTAGTTGGTTGCTGCATGATATCACGGAGGCGGTTGTCAATGTATCGTAGGAATGATGAGCCTACGAGTGAGATTTCGTCTATTAGGAGAACGCGTAGTTCGCTGTAGTGCTTTGACAAACCATCTAGTGTCTCTGCATTAAGGGGGACATAGTTTGATTTGTTGAAGGGTATGTGGAATGCAGAGTGCAAAGTTGTACCTCCAATGTTGAAAGCGGCTTTACCGGTGAATGCGGTCAGCAGTCCCTTTGGTTTGTCTGGACTAGTATCGAACTCTGCATTGTAAATGCGAAGCAGCGCCTGGTATATTGCTTTTTCAGTGAATGTCTTACCAGTGCCGGCCCCACCTGTTAGAAACAAATGCAATGGTGTTTGGATGTTGTGGGTTTTCTTAGTTGCAATGTCTTAATCTGTAATACTCGTTATTGTTTAGAAGTTGAGGGTGTCGAGCTATTTCGAACGCGGAAATATTGTTTGCATGGCAGCCCTTGTATCTCCGATGTTGAAAGCGGCTTTACCGGTGAATGCGGTCAGCAGCCCCTTTGGTTTGTCTGGACTAGTATCGAACGCTGCATTGTAAATGCGAAGCAGCGCCTGGTATATTGCTTTTGCAGTGAATGTCTTACCAGTACCGGCCCCACCTGTTAGAAACAAATGCAATGGTGTTTGGATGTTGTGGGTTTTCTTAGTTGCAATGTCTTTCACGATAGCTTGTTGCTCGATGTTCGGTTGTTGCCTTAATCTATAGTACTCGTTATTGTCTAGAAGTTGAGGGTGTCGAGCTATTTCGAACGCGGAAATATTGTTTGCATGGCAGCCCTTGTTTTTTTTGGTCTGTATATCTTTTTCAATGTCATACGGTACGTTGGTTTTAGAGAGCGTTTGTATGTTTCCGTCGATGTCACAATCGTTCGAGCCATACTTGAAGTCATTGATTTCTTTGTCAAGGTCCCCCCATTCAGGATGTGTATTGAATGTGAATTTTGCACGATTTTTTTCTACTGCTTTTTCGTGGTGGACATATGCGTTCTCCCATGATAGGAAATTGGCTTTAAGTGTACTGTCATTTACTGTGAAGGGGATGTAGAGCACTAGTTGCTCTCGGCAATAGTTTTCAAGGTCAACATGTCTACTGAAATTTATAAACCTTATTATATTTGGTTTTTTTCTCTGTTGCAATGTTGGTCCTTTTTTGTTGTACTGGGAGACAAATTCCGCAAAGCAAATTGGAGCGAGATGATGTGGTCGTTGAAGGTAGTGGTCGATTAGAGATTTGCAAATGACGTTTTCAGAGTCGTCTGGCTCTTTTTCCAATGCTTTTGGAGGTTTAGAATAAATGTGCGATTGGTGTCAGGTCTTGTGTCAATGAATATGCATTTTCTTGAGCTGTAGTTCAGTGGTAGTGAGAGGACAATGTGTGCAGCTTGTTGTGATGACATTTGATGCAAGTTTAACAATGCATTGCCAAGTTTTCTTATCATTTTTATTGCATCTATATTTTGATTTTCATGCTCTGTTCGTATTCTTTTGAATGCAGTTGTCATTGACCTATCAACTTTTGCCATGTAGAAGCTACAATACATTGCTGCAGCATATGCGTTGAGGACAAATTGTGCATCTGTATTGGCTTTCCAGATTTTGGGCATGTGTCTTGCAAAACTGTTGTTCTATATTTGTGATGGCTTTCTCTCTAGGAATAGTGTTGGTCTTTGTATTGTTGACCTTAGTGCTATAATGTATTGATGCTCAGGTATGCAGATTTCTTCTAAGAACATATCAAAACTAATTGTGGCTTGATAGTTTGCTGTTTGCAGCGTAGTGTAGATGAAAGTAGCAACGGCGGTTATTTGCTCGTTCTTTTCCTCTAGCGGCTCGAGTATCATCGTTCTTCTCAGCGGGGGGAAAGGGAAATTGTACCTGCAATGTGTTTTTTATCTTCTCCTACAACGTTTTGTGTGGTGGTGCTTATGCAAAGAAGCCAGGGCCAAGTCTATGTGTTCTGTGCTGCAGGTGATGTACTTGTCAACAAAGTTCACTATGTCTGCATGGCTGCTCTTGGCGTAGATAGGTGCATTTTTCACCCATATGAGGAAATGATCATGTTCATTTCCCCGATTCTGAAATTCTGTGACAAAGAAGTAGTCTTCGACATCACCGAAGAAGGAATTGTTTAAGAAAATAAGTTTTTTAATTGCACTTATCCTGTGTCTGTAGTAACATGCGCATGTGATGGGATCTCTTTTGATTAGTTGAAATTTTAGATTTTGCGGAATAGTTGGATGCACTTGGTGTTGTTGATGGGGCTGGTGTAAATTGTGAAGGTGTTGCAAGCATCCTGTTAAGGGCTCCCAGTTTTGTTCAGCACTGGTGAATGTGAGGAAGAAAGTGGGTGGTCCCAGTTGTCGAATCATTGCGAATATGTTTTTCTTAAGCTGTTCTACATAATCTGGGGAAATTCGTATTCGCTTGAAATCAATGTAACCACTGTTTGATTTCAGCATTTTTTCCAAGTTTGGTTTGTGCCTGACATCCTTTGCAACTAGTTTTCTATCTTTGAGTTGTCCTTTGCGAATTCTTACCCACATTGTGGATAGGACTTGTTGAATGAAAACTTTAATGGTTTTGAAGAATAGGTTAGTTGTGTGGTATGCAAATTGTTTATGACAATTTTACAACTCCCATTGCACAATTTTTTGGTACGTAAAGTTTTGAAGAATATCGTCATCACGAGGAGAACCAAAGAAGAGTGTTGGGAAAGTCATCTCTTCTGCATATTTGTCTTGAAAGATTCCAATGGGACAGTTGTCTTGTGCATGTGCTAGTTCGAGGATTTTATCTTGCATTTGGGAAATTGATCTAGATTCTGTGAAACCATGTATCAAGGTCTCTGATGGGGTTTCGTCGTCTGTCTCGCTTTCAGAGCCACAGACATGTTTGTTAAGTTCAGTAGTCTCGTCTTCTATAGTTTTTGTACCTATGTTGTTGGCCGAGTCCTTTATGATTTCGACATTGTGCATTTTGTATAGCGATGCTGTGCTCAATTGTGTTAAAGCGTGCATGATAATTTTTGGGCAGACGATGCCTTTTTGGAACTCATTCTTGTATTCCAATCGTCTCTTTAGAGCAATGACTATAGTTGAAGTGTTCTCAATAGACTGTGGCAATGCTCTTTGCACTATGCTCATGTCAACAGGGACATTGATTATAGATCCAGTCAATCCTATTTGCGATCTTCTATATCCTAGCTCCCAGATTTGGGCAAAGGCAATTCTAAGTGACACAAGCCGCTCCTCTAGGAAGGATAGATTCTGTACATAGTGGAGTGGTTTATTGGTACGTATGTTATGGGGAACTGCATATTTAGGAAGGTTAGCCTGCTGCAATGAGTCTTTGCAGGTTCGACATATTGTACTTCCTTGTATATTGTTACTTGATTGCATCAGGTCTGAATATGTATTTTCTTAGCTTATCCTGAAATAATCTAATGTCTTTCTTGAAAAATAGCATTTGGCATACTGGAAAGCTATGTTGTGGTGCGTCTTCTATTGCTTGCTGGAAAATTTGTAAAGGCGATTGTGAAGTGTTTTTTCTCCTTCTCTTGTGTGTTCGGCCTTTGTCAGAAGAGCAGCTTTTCTTTGTGTCAGAGCTTTAATGCCTATGACATCTGGAATTTGTTGTGCTCTAATTTGTTTTTTTAATTTTCGAAAGGATGTTGTCGAACCAAGAAGGTGATTGTGTATTTCACTTTTTTGAATGATGTAGTTGTTGTTTTCTACTTGATGTTGTGGAGTCCATTGTGCCAAACCAATATCTATAGTGCTTGGTTCTTGATGTTTTGTTTGTGTGTCGTACTGATCTGGATTATGGTTTCTAATAGCTTGTTTGAGTTCACGTAGTGATACAGTTCTTTGAGCATTGGGTGTTTGTTTTTCTATTGGAAACAAAGGCTCAAAATGGCCAGACAATGGATTTGTATCGTGGAAGAGAATCGAGTATGTTTCTTTGTTCCCCGGTCTGGTGAAGTGCAAATACTTTTGACCGCTTGTTGTTGACCATACACAAATCTGTATATCGAGCCAACGAGATATCCAGTGAATGCAAAAAACATCTCCCCATAAACCAGTCTCTTTATCTATTGGGCCAGGGCTTGTTGACTATCGCATTCGACGCAAATAGGTTTCACGGTCACTGACTCTATGAATTTCATATAGACTGTAAGGATTTAGCTCGGTATTATATAACCGGATAGCTTCAGGCTCTCCTCTTTCAAGGCACTTCAAGAAATGGTTAATACTAAATAGCACCATTCCGCAGCTCTAAGGATGTGTATTGGTGTTGTAGTAGGAGTTCCAGTGAATCGAACAAGCAATCACCAATTTTGTATTGGAATGAACCAATTCTATAGAGACCATTGTCTCTAAGCATTTTGTCAATGTCATTGGCTCTAGCATGAGGTTGACTTTGATAGTGATCAGCATCTATGGTTCCTACCTTTTGCTGGTCTTCTACATGTTTTTCCATTATTCGCGTTGTGTGGTGTGTGCAATATAAATGCTACAAGTGTTTGTCAATAACGAGTACTTACGGAATGCAAACTTGTTTTCCAGCTCCAAAACTGCCCACCTGCAATTGAGGCAAGTTGGAAAACATGAAAACAAATAATGTATAATGAATTATGGGCTTAATCAATTCTAATGAATATCTATTAGATTCAGAATTTTAGAGAAGATAGAAATCAACATATCCAACCAAGTTCCAACCTGTAATACCATTGCTAACCTTAATTCCTAGTCTACTCTCATTTTTCAATATTCAAACCTTCTCTAATTTCATATACCTAGAAAAGAGATAGGTTAAGGTTGTAATTAAAAATCAGCAATTTAAAAAAAATATTAAGTATGAATACAAATATATGGACATGTTTGATGCATAAGTGATAACACATGATTCTTGATTGAGGGGTGGATTAGCTGAATTAACTAATATAGACATTGCCCTTTATAAAATAGGGGTTGGCATACAACTTTCATAATTCTGATATTCTTAGTAAACTTAACAAGTAGATGGCATATTATACTTAGGCTGAAGCGCTATGATACCTAGAAAGTATAATATTACACCAACATCTCCACCTTCGTGTAATTTAGAGGAATGAAAAATGTTTTCCAACAAAGAGGCAACATTGGGTACACATGTTAGGTGTATGTATAAGGTGTTTCCAATCAAAGAGAAAACAGGGAGGGAAACACAAGATTTATGTTTGTAGAAATTATGCAACAATACCCATGTTCATGTTGAGTAATTACGAGATCAAAGTAGGAGTCCCAAGCCTTGATGAATAAAATAAAATCTCAAAACCATGTGAAAATTGATGTAGAATTGGTAACAAAGATGATAATTATGCAGTTATTACAACACTATAGCCAAAGATGAACACAATATCTTGAAAGGTGTTTTCAAGATCCCAAAGATGAGATTCTATGAATAAATCTGAAATATCTAGTAAGTAAGCATCGTAATTTTATTTTTGTGATTTATTGAGCAAAAATAAAGTTTGCACTAGGAGGATTTTGGAACAATAATATTTTATATTTTGAATATAAATAAATGTAGGCCATCAATGTATTTATTAATTTATTATTACATAGATAGCATTGTTTTTTAGCACAACCAAAGGTTAGGTAAGTAGAGTGTGAATGATGTACATGATGTGCATATTTCCTTATAGTAAACCAAATATATGTAGACTAGGTCAAGTACCCATAAAATCCCATGATTGTAATCAGAAAGAGAGCAATGCATGGATATAGTGTAGTTTTGTTGAAATCAATTTCTAATATACATTACGTGTATACCATGTTTTGTTTATACATAAATACATTCATATATGTTTATATGTATGTATATACATACATACATACACACATACATATATATTATATTATATATAGTAATCTAATAATTTGTAAGGTTATAAAGAGGTTTGAAAAACTTATAATTGACACAAATATTGGAAAAAAAATGATATCATAGATCATGAAAAATTTCACACATCAAGTTTTTATTAAGAAAAGAGGCTAGGATTGGACCCTAAATGAGGAAGAGAAGCTTTAATTTATTGCAATAAAATTGAGAATAGTCTTTGATATAGTTATAATATTTTTTATTATTTTAATTTTTTAAAATAGAAAATAATGTTGGAAAATAGCATGAGAAATCTCACAAATCTATAATGAAAACCTAGTTGACCATAAAGAATTTATTGCAATAAAATTGAGAATTGAGTTTAATATAGCTCTAAATTTCATTATTATTTTCGAACACTAGAAAACACTATCAAAATATCACATACCTATATTTTAAAAACTTTAAACTATATAAATAAAACAAAATAAAAAACAATAAATTCCAAAATTTGTGACATAGTGCTATTGAACCAAACACCATTCAACATATTAACAAATAATTGAAAACATGAACTCTCACGATATATTGTGGGAAAATTACAAGAGGGAAAAGTCTAATTTAGTATAAATTTAATTTTGCATAACCTCCTTAAAATAATTACTTTTATTTAACTATGTTTACATATCTAAGAAAAACATTGAAATAATAAAGCATGTATAAGTTCAATGGTCCACGTGATCATATTTGCTAGCAACCATGTGAAACTAGATTTCTGTAAAGCTTTGCCTAAGTTCGTTACTTTGAACCCAATTTTTGGATTTTGAGAATTTTCTGTGTTAGTGTAGAAGCTGCCACAAATGTGAATGTTGGTAACATATTTGAAATTTACCTTTTAAGCAATTGTGGAGAATATTAATAATAACAATGGTGAATTATGTAATTTATCTCATCAATTATTGAATTAACTTTGTAAACTAACAGATTTGTCATTGTATAACACAAAAAAACTGAACATTGTTTTTTGCGTTATTAGTGCTGCAACGTGTCAACAACAAATTTCACGTGTACTGTGCATTCTTCCACATTTTCGCATGCTAAAACATTGCTAATTCACGTGTTTTGCAGTGATTGCATATTTGTGCATACGAAGGAGAGGTGGCACAAATTAAAAAAGAAGCAAAGACAAAGTTTTGGGGTTTCTTAAAGCTTTTTTTTTTTTTTGCGTTCTTATTTCTTGTATTCTGCAACTTTCAACATGAAAATCTTGCGTTCAGCAAAATCTGCTTGGTGACCATAGGAGGAAACAACAGTTAACAAAGTTTTGGTCAATTGAACAAGTTTCTCTGATGTCTTGGAAGCGATTAGGTTTTGTGGAAACTGAAGTATATTTGTCTATGGATATAAGGTTTGATGAATTTTCTAGAAGCATTGTGGTGTATTTTGTAGGACTCCATTTGCAATCAGAGGACAGAGGTGGTGGCTGCACAAAGGTGGAACTTGAGGAAACCAGTGTATAAGAAGGTGGATGAGGTGCAGCCTGTTAGAAACAATAAACTGAAAACAACAAATGCCAGTACACGAAAAATAAATCAGAAATTTAATACTCAATAATAAACTGTGATTAAATTCACAAGGCAGAGAATATAAACTTTTTATTTACTCAGAAAATATGTTGCAAACCGTCTTCACAACTTTATTGAGAAAAAGATAGATATATATGCATAAAACAACAACTACTTAAAAATTCTTCCAATAGTCACATTTTGGAAAACTTCCCCAACTCAAAAAAAACTAAAACAAAAATCTATGAGAAACTTTCCTAACACAAAAAACTAAAGCATAGACTATGGGAAACTTTTCCAACTAACAACTGTACAAAACAGATTTTTACTAATTTAACATCCTCCCTAAAATCTTATTTGTGGGACAGCTTGTTATCCCTAAAAGATTTTTCAATCTATTGAAATCTTCTTCCTTCAAAGGCTTTGTCAAAATGTCAGCAACTTGATCTTTGGACCTGCAATAAAAAAGTTTAATTTCATTATTTTTAACCAGCTCTCTGATGAAATGAAATTTGATGTTTATGTGTTTGCTTCTTCCATGAAAAATTGGATTTTTAGAAAGTGCAATAGTTGATTGATTATCACAAAATATAACTGTTTCTTTCATTTGGGGTTGCAACAATGCTTCAAGCATTATTCTTAACCAAATTGTTTGACAACCTTCTGAAGTGGCTGCCACATATTTTGCTTCTGTTGAAGACAATGCAACAATGGGTTGTTTATTTGAAGACCATGAAATTACACCTGAACCAAGAGTAAAAACATACCCAAAAGTAATTTTCCTATCATCTTGATTTCCAGCCCAATCACTATCTGTATAACCAGTTAACTTCAAAACATCCTTCTTTTCATAAAAAATTACATGATTTGCTATCCCTTTCACATACCTTAGTATTCTTTTACCTGCTTGTAGATGAGTATCATGTGGATCCTCCATGAATCTACTTATCAAGCTTATTGCATACATGATGTCTAGTCTTGTTGCAGTTAAGTACATTAAGCTTCCAATCAAACTTTTATACAAAGTAGAATCTACCTTTTTGGTTTCATCCTTTTTGCTTAACTTCACACCCATGGCAATAGGTGTAATTGTTGGTTTACTATTTCCCATCTTGAACCTTTTCAAAATATTATTTGTATACTTTTTTTGAGAGATGAAAATCCCATCACTATTTTGAGTTACTTCAAGAACAAGATAATAATACAACAAACCAAGATCAGTCATCTCAAATTCACACTTCATTTCCATTGAAAATTCTCTAAGCATGTTTTCATTATTCCCATATAAAGCAAATCATCAACATAAATGCAAACTATCATAACATCTCCTTGTTGATTTTGTTTTATGAATATGGTGGGCTCATAAGGGCATTTCTCAAAACAATTTTTCAAAAAATATGATTCAATTCTTTCATAACAAACTCTAGGTGCCTATTTTAAACCATACAAAGCTTTCTTTAGTTTGAGCACTTTACCTTTTTGACCTTTAATCTCATAACTAGGTGGTTGCTCAATGTAAATTTCTTCCTCCAATACACCATTCAAGAATGTTGATTTTACATGTATATGAAAAATTTTCCAACCCTTTTGTGTTGCAAGAGCTAAAATCATACGAATAGTATCCATTCTAGCAAGAGGTGCAAAAACTTTATTATAATCAATACTTGATTTTTGTTTGTAGCCCTTCACTACCAACATGGCCTTGTATTTATTCACTTTACCTTGCTCATTGCACTTTTTTTTATACACCCACTTTACTCCAATTGGCTTCTTATGCTCAGGAAGATCTGCAATTTCCCAAGTTTGATTCTTTTCTATGGCTGCAATTTCTTCATTCATAATTTTTAACCCATCTATCATCATTTATAGCTTCTTCAAAAACAATAGGATCATTATTAGCAAAACTTGCAAAATGACAAGTATCTTCATTTACCTCTGTTGTTTCTTGATATATGTTTGACAAGCTTCTTATTTTTTGCCACCTTTTTGGAGATACTGAGGTGGATGATGAAGAACTATTAGATGAAACATGACTATGACTTGGTGGAGATGAAGAGATTCTTCTTAGTGTTGATTGTTGAATGCTACTACTAGCTACCGTGTTAACAACTAAAATTTGTTGTTGGTTTGCAGCTTCATCTTGAATGTTAACTTGCTGATATTTCTCTTTCAGATTCCAACACCACCCCTGATCTTCAAGAAACTTTGCATCTCTACTTATCACCAACTTTTTGGTCTTAGGATTGTACAACCTATATGCCTTAGATTCTTCACTGTACCCAACAAAGATACATTTTTCTGCCTTATCATCCAATTTACTTCTAAGTGCATCTGGAACATGAGAATAAGCAATACAACCAAAAAATATTAGGTGATCTACCTGAGGTTTGTATCCTCCCCAGGCTTCTTCTGGTATCATGCCCCAAACTGAGTTTGTAGGACATCTATTCAAAATATAACTTGCACAACAAACTGCTTCTGCCCAAAAATCTTTTGGTAAATTCTTAACATTAAGCATACTCCTTACCATATTTAAAAGTGTTTTGTTTTTTCTCTCAGCAACCCCATTTTGCTGAGGTGTGTACCTTGTTAGTTTCCTTTTTATGTCATTTTCAATACAAAAATTATGAAAATCCCGAGAAATATACTCTCCACCCCCATCAATCCTTAAAATTCTGATAAAATAACCACTTTGTTTTTCAACTTGTTCTTTAAATTCTCTGAATTTCTTGAAAGTATATGATTTATTTTTCAAAGGATACACCCAAATTTTTCTACTGTAGTCATCAATAAATGTAAAAAAATATCCCATACCAGATAATGAAGCAACCTCAATTGGACCACATAGATCTAAGTGAATTAGCTCCAATGGCTCTAAAGCTCTCCAGGAATCCCTTATTGGAAAGAGTTCTCTATGGTGTTTTCCAACAATACAACCTTCACATTCTTCATCCAGTTTTTGGATAAATGGTAAACATGTTACCATGTTCTTTTTATGCAAATGATTTAGTCCACCAAAATTCAGATGACCAAATCTAAGATGCCATAACCATGCACTAACTCATTTGACTACAAAATTCGACGAAAGATGTATAATTAGATGTATTATTGGGTACTTATGATATTTAATGTGTAATTTTCAATTTTTTAAAATTTTATCCCCAACGTTTGTCAAAGTTTCGATGAACCCGAGTTTTCATCAAAATTTCGACGAAGATTTTTCGTTGAAATTTTGATGAACATGCAAAATCAGATTGTGGCCGACATAAATAAAAGTTAGTTTGACTATTTATTGCGACAGTGTTTTGCTATTATCGCCAAGTTGAGGATAGTCATTGTCTTTTTCCAGAATTCATTTGTGAAGTCAGATTTGTACTTCCAGGTTTGAAAATCATATTTTAAAGCAACATCTCATTAGATTTCATTTTTAGACTTGTGCATTTTCATAATTTCATTTCCAAATTTTGTTGTGCAAATTCAATATTCTGATTTTAGAAGTCCAACCGCTGGAAATCATAGTAGAATCATAATTTAATAAGTTCTAGAATTAGCATTTTAAAGTGTTTTTTGGGGTCATTAACTTCAGACTATCTTCTCTTTTGAAGAAGTGGTTGCATGTCGATTTTTTTTGTGTAAAATATCAAAATTATTAGATTCTGTTACCTGTCTATGATTAAAAATTATTGGAGTGGGAGTTTGATATTTTTTGAAGATCTAAATATTCAAGCTTGGTAAAGAAAAAATCATGTCAGATAATATTAGTTCAAAACAAAATGAAGAGACACTTGATAGATTGTGGGCTAAATTGAAAAGAAAGGGTGATGGGAAATGTTATTGTCCTTGCAATAACTACAAGGGCTTAAAGAAGAAAATACTTTTAATCACAATAGTTGAGAAACATTGTAGGCAGCATAGTCACGTTGAAGGGGGCATGATTATCATTCATTGGTAAGTTGTTTATTATATGTGTTTATATTGATTGAATTTGTAAATGTTTATATCGTTTTAACATTTTTTATATTTATAAAAATTCAGTTGACCATGATCATGGTTTATTTGTGTCTATCATTATTATAAAGGTGGGGCGCCCTAGGGCACATGATATGGATTATCATGGCCTGGAGAATGTGGTTTTGCAAGTAGAGGAACATAGAGCTATGAATATCGAAAATGAAGTTAATGATCTTATGGAAGAAGATGATCATGTGCCATAAAACACAGTTGAAGATGATGGTACAAATACATTGATCCATAACACATTTAGTGGCACAGTTGATCATGATGATCGAGATGACTTTGATGATGTTCATAATTTACTTGTACTTGAGAAGACATACGAGCCTCTTTATGAAGGCTCTCAAACAACTCTTCTCTCTGTTGTATTGTTGTTGAACTTGAAGGTTATGAATGGTTTATCCAACATAGCAATCTCACGGATGTTAAGGTATGTCATATATGTCATCTTTTTTTATCTATTTTAATTGTTGTTATGTCATCTTTTTTATCTATTTTAATTGTTGTTAGTTCATCACTAGTAAATAAAGAATGAAATATGTACCATTAATATTCTTTATATTTATTTTTTATTTTTTTTATAAATTGATTGGTGAATTTTTGTTACCACCATCAAATATTTTACCTCGCTCATATCGAGATTTATTTGACATTATGAAAGATATTGGAATGGAGTATCAAGCAATAGATGCATATCCCAATGATCATATTATATATCATAAACAACATGAATTTGCAACAGAATGTCTGGAATGTCATATAAGTAGATATCAAACAGATCAACTAACAAAAAAGGTGTCTTGCAAGGTTTTTCGTTATATTCTCATTATTCCATGTATGCAACGATTATTTAGGTGCAAAAACTTAGCACAATTTATGGATTATCATGCACGGAATAGAAGTGAAGATGGCATTTTTTGAATGTCTGCGGATGGTTTTGCATTTAGGGACATAGAGGAAAAGTGGCCACACTTTAAAGAAGAACCTCATAATCTCAAGCTTTCATTGGCAGCGAATGGTGTCAATCCATTTGGAGAGCTGAGATCTATTTACTCGGTGTGGCATTTTTTTGTTATCAACAATAACATTCCTCTATGGATGTCAATAAAGAGGGAGCACATAATGTTGGCAATGATTGTTCCAGGTGTTTGTTTATATCAATTTTCTTTAATGTAGTAGCATATCATTTGTCTTGTTTGTTGCATAATGAATTATATTTTTTTCATTTAATAGTCATGTACATTAATTTATATATATTGCAATAAAATAGTTATAATAATTACGTAATGTTTATGTTCATTCAACTAGGCAAGTAACAAGTTAAAGATATGAATGTATATATCGAGCATCCTATCGACGAGTTACTAAAGTTATGGAATGGCGTCACTATGTATGACATCTCTAGACCAATAAGACAAAGACAATTTCAATTTCATGTAATGCTTGTATGGACAATTCATGATGCTCCAAAGCTAACACATTTTTGTGGTATGTTATAACATTCGACTGCACTTTAATGATATTTAATTTTATGAAGTAGATATCATGCATGTTTTTTTAAAAATCTATTTATTATATATAATTATAAAAATTGACATATTTAATCCAATTATATATGATCTTGCAGGTTTTCAAATAAAGGAAAAATTTTCATGTCCAATTTGTGGTTCGAAGATGAAATCTCATAGTTCAACAAATTTAGGAAAGCGGGTGTTTCATGAGTATAGACACTTCCTCCACAGAAATCATAAGTATCGAACTACTGAAAAACATATTTTCAATGGGAAAAAAAAGACTACATCAAAACCATGAAGAATGACACATCGCCTATGGGTGATCCCACAATAGTGGTTTACAATTTTTGGCCAAACTAGACACTAATATTATTATTTTTAACTAAATCTTCACTTTCGAGCACCTATAACAGCTAAACCGTGAGGAATTTGAAGATGATGCAAACTAGAGTTTTATGAAATTTTGTTTGTAGATTATAAATATATTTTTCAAAATTTTGGAATCAAATTTCACTTTTTTCCATCTCCCTCGAAAACTAGTTTTTTTTTCATAAAAACAACATTTAAAAAAGTGGCGCTCATTGTATAACGCATAATTTTTTTTCCATAAAGGGTAAAATTATAATTCTTTTGAACTTAGATTTGTAACTCCGATATCTAGTGCTTCCACTTGGTTAGATAGTTTTTTATTGAATTTTTTTTTTTAATCAAATTTCGAAGTCAAACCAATTACAATTCAGACATAGTATGACCGTATAACGCGTAACTTTTTTTGTACGTATCAATTTTTTTTTTTTTTATGTTGGATCAACAACTTCAATATCTGCTACACTCATATTTTTAAATTTTTTTTTTATAGTATTCTATTTTTCAACATTTGCAGAACAAAGAGCTTGATTTTCGGTGAAAACCCTGCATTCACAAGAAATAAAAAATAAATATAATAATTAAATTAAATTTAATCAAAATTATATTTTTTTGGAAGCTTATAATAAGGACTGCATACTTACCAAAAACAAATTTTAAATGAATTCATTTGATCCCCCAGAAGGTAAATCAAAAGTGGTTTTTTATCAGCATTTTAATAGGTGTAAAGGAGACTCTGTTATATGTATGGTTTAAAACTAGCGGGGTTCTATCCAAAGGGGCTTGGTCTAAGGTGGTTTGATCAAACCCTCTTTAATTGGAATCTTTTAAATGAAAAAATTCAAGGCTTAAATCATTGTATTTTTTAAAAATATGTGATTTCAGCAAAAATAGGGTCTCCTAGAAAGTGTAAACCACTATTGTGGCAGCACCCCTATGGAAATTGAAATATAATAGAATTAATCGTCAAGGCTATACATCAGATCAAATTGTTTATCTAGATCATATATGATATGTTTGGAATTTATATTTATATTTTGTGTTGTGTTTACTCATGCTATAATTGACAATGATTGTGGTTGTTAATTTGTTTAGCTTGTATGTTTCATGAAGGTGGTCAAGTCATTAATGGCCGACTTCTACAGGGATTGAAAAGTTATCTCAAACAATTTAGTAGGTTGCCCTACTATGAGCAGCTACAAATTGTACATTTGTTTGATACAATGTGTGTGAACCCCAATTCTAATACCCGCAAAACAATAAGAACAAACACATTAGATATTAGAATGCAAGCAAGAACAAGGATTCCCCATAAAATTCATTCACAAAGTTCAAATTAGGAAAAAAGCAATGAAGAACACAATTGAAACAACAAAATAGATTGAACCCTAATTTAAATTAGCAAAATATGATCCCATGGGGGAATTGGTGCCAATTTGATGTGAACATTGACCATTTCCCAATTCCTATGATGCAAGATTGATGTATTTTGATGAATGTTGATGAGTGATCCACTTTGTTAATGCTTGATGAGTGCTCCAATGGAAAAACCTGCATAACCTAGCTATGATTCAATGATATTGGATGGAAATGGCTAAATATTTGAGCATAATAACTTACTCAAATTGTGGATAATCAAATGAAGAGTGAAGCCTCTTATTTATAGATGAGATTGAAGGATGAAAGTCCAAAATTGAGCAGTGTGGTACTAACATTTATCCAATGGAAAGATGTCACTTGTCAATCTATGAGTGGATGGAGGATGTTCAAGTTTTGAGGATTGTGTCAATAAATGCCTATTTTTGAATTTCAAATTTGTTGAAATAACTTGCAAGAGGGAAGTGAAAATGCATTAAATGCCACTTGGCTCAAGGCAGAGGACATGTAAGATGGAGTAAATGTCTTGTTGGATGTACATGTCAATTTGGATTTTGAATTCAAACTTGGAAAATATTTCAAAAAGATGTCTTGTTGAGGAAAATAAAGATTTAATAAATCAATTAAATTTATTTTCATGTGCAAGTGGGAAAAACTAGAGGATGGGACATGATAGGAGATTAAATTAATCAAAGGTTAATTAATTTAATGAGAGATTAGATGATGTGACAAATTTGACTTAGATTTGTGGATTTATTTAAATCAAATATGGGAGGAATGTGATAAGAGATTAATTAAATAAAGATTTTGATTTATTTAATTAAAAAGAGATGATGTTAGATTAAATTAAATAAGGTTTTAATTTATTTAATTTAATAGATAGACTTTAGAGATTTAATCAAATAAAATAAATTATTTAATTAAATAGGGATAATTAGATTTGAATGATTGATCTAATTATCGAAAAGAGGTGACTTAATTAGATAACTGGTTTATTTAATTAAGAGACGAATATTGATGAATTTAATCAGATAGGGGCATTTGATTAAATGGTTATACCAAAGGATGATTCAGGATGAAACGATGTTAGTAGGTCGAGATCAGATGCACAATATCAATCGGTATATTTTATGTGTACACAATGCATATTAGAAAGAATATAGCAAAAACGTTATAGAAAATATTGGATGGAAGGCATGACAAAGAAAAAAATGACAAAATTTGTAGTGACATTCAGGAAGCCAATCATGCAATGAAAAATGTTATTCAATTAAATAGCGATGGAGACCAAACTAATATAAGTGCCCTTCCTTGGTTATTAATGAAGCAGCAAAAAAATGTTATAAAAGAAGTCATATGAAAAATTTGATTTCTCACAAGATTTGCTACGAACATAAACAATATCATAACAAAGAAAGGTGAATTTGGGTCAAGGATGAAAACGCATGAGTCAAATACTTTCATTAAGGTAATTATTTTGGTATATTATATATATATTTGTATATTGCATGTACTTTTCAGTGTATTATGTTTACTACTTTTGGAAAAATAATGAAAAGATTATTTTATAACTATTGTAGTACGTTCTACCTCTATCTCTCCCAGACAATTTCGACAACAATGTCAAGCAAGTTATATATGATCTTGGAAAATACATGAGGTAAGTAGTGATATTTGTTCAATTTGTTGTATAGATCTTATAATTTCCATTTGTTTTACTTGTTATGTAATATATTGTATATTTTTGTTAAATATCGTTAATATATTTGCATCTTGAATCACTTGTAGATAGTTGTCATATAAAAAAATCCATAAAGAAGATTTTCCCGTCTAATGTATGAAATGAAAAAGTGTACCTTCGACATTTTTCAATGCACAAGAACACTACCTCATATACTAAGTTGAGACTGAATTGTGTGGATTTGTACACACAAGATCAATGTGGATGGTTGAGAGGCATTTGAAATTTTTAAAGGCTTTGGTTAAACAAAGAGCACATCCTAAGGGTTCTATGGTGGAGGGATATATGATATACCAAACCATGGTGTACATTACTGAATATCTTCCTAAATTTGCAGTGAAGATCTATGTAGATCGCATTTGGGATACCAACTCCATTAACAAATTTGAAGGGGAGTACCTGATGGGGAAAAGTAGATTGAAGAAATTGAGAGGTAATTATAAGATGGTCATGGAGATCAATTAGAATACATTTTACATTTGGTTTTGATGTATATTGTACTTATTTAATTATTTAGCTTCAATATACATCAATTATAAATTAAAGTCGTATATCGTGGTAATTAACTAATTATACATCGTTTGTGAATTTCAATTTTTTTCGATATAGTTGGTCGAGAGTGGGATGCACTACATTTGTACATCGCAAACAATCTTGATTGGATAACGGTATGGATTGAAAGATGTCAACAATTTGGTCGTGCATTAACATGGGAAGGTGTGGCTTCATTGGTTAAAGAAGCTCATCGTAATGGAGATTCCAATGTTACACCAAGGGAAATTGATTTAGCATATGGTTTAAGAGAAACAAGTATGTATAAATATATTAATCATCCATATTGTTTAATTATTTTCAATTATATTGATGTATATATATGTTGAAATTTTTTTCTTTACATACATTCGACCAAGAATAAATATGTTTATCAACTGACGATATTGCAATAATTTTTACATGTTTGTAGGTGAAACACCACAAGACTATGTGGTGCAATGGTCGTAAATTTTGAATCAAAAAGTCGGATGACACGAAGAAAACTTGTGATTTTGGGATAACTGTAGTCTTCCAGGTGACTAATGTTTTATCTAGAAGCAACATACATCCAGAAGTCTCAAAAAATTGACACTATAAGATTTTGGATGATATACTTGAGTGTGACTTTAAGTCCTTCAAATTAGTTATGTATGTCTCCTATGGTACAGGCTACAATTGAATGAAAATGATCCCAAGAGAACTGTTATTGAACATGATAATGGATTTACCATAGTTAATACAAGGTCGATTGAGCGAGCTAGAAATGAGCCCTATGTTCTTCCAAGACAATGTGCACAGGTATTTTACTCATAGGTTCCAGGTAAACTGGGTTGATCATTTGTTGTTAGACATAATCCAAGAGGAAGGTCAGTACAATGTAATGTGGTGGAAGAAGAAAATACCGAAAAACTAGAAGATGATGTAAATGATTCAATCAAGATCAACAGTTAGTTGATGATGTGTCTGACAAAGATTTCAAAGAGGAGGAACTAGATCATGATGATCTAAGAGTTAATGCTCATGAAGACAATATCCGTGTGAATGATAACATTATCAAAACTAATATCAATGACGATGATGATGATATGATCAATCCTTACAATTTCGAATCTGGATCGGATGATACAGACAAAGAGTTGGATGAAGAAAAAGATCAATGGCATTGAAATGTATGAATTATGTGATTATATTATCTATTTGATATTAATTTCTTGATAGAATTATATTTGATTTATATGGTTACATAATTAATTCATGATGTTTTTAATTTTTATGTCATTACATAATTAATTTATGATGTACTTTTTAATGTTTAATTTTAATTTATGATGTTACAACTATTGTAGCTCTCCTAGAAATTTCCATATGATCATAATGAATAGTGTTTTGAGAAATTTCATGAAAGATGACACATTGATCGTAGTAGTGAAATAATTTCAAAGTCGTTTAAATTTTTTAGACCAATCACCCTTCACAATGTCACTTTTAGGATCATCTCCAATTTGACTACTAAGACACATAAGGTAGGATTTGATTGACTAATCTTGGAGGAACATTGTGGCTTTGTGTAATGTGAGCAAATTTTGGATCTTGCACCTACACCTCATCTTCTATGCTTAATCATGTGATGATAACTAGGGAGGTCAATCGATTGGTTTAGGCCTTTAAAGAATGTGTTATCGTGAATAAGGTCACTCAAAACCATTAGTCATGTTCTAGGTGAAGTTTTGAGTTATGAGTTTAAGTCTTACACTAAATAGTTTTGTAGCCTTTTTGAAGGAAAATTGGAGAATTTAGATGTAAAAGGGTGCAAGGTTAGTGTCATGTCAATAATAAGGCTATTATCAAGCCACTAGCATGGTCTTAGAGGTGTCCTAGGAGTTTCAATACATTTGAAAGGTCAAAAAATTAAAACATTTCAATACTGATGTTTTTGATTCAAATAAAAGTAGGTTTTGAAGGGACCCGAAACCCTTTACAATAAAAAATAAAGCTGCAAAAGGGTATGTGTAGGATCATGATGGGCCAAAAAGTGGCAATATGATGGGTATGTGGCCAATGACTTTTTTCTTACCAAAATTGATGAAATGAAAAGGGTTTTAAAGGACATTCTCAGATTTCCACCAATATAAATTATACTTTTTTTAATTTAATAAGTAATTATTATTCATTTTCTATTCAAATTATGACTAAAGTCTTGATTGATAGGATGATTAAAAAAAATTTTATAGCTTTCAAATGGTATCACATTTTTGAATCCAAAACATGCGTCATTCTATGTTTCACATACTATAGGATTAAAAAAGAAAAATTGAATTTCATGAAGTTTTGACCAAGTTAAGGTGGTTAGACATACTGAGTTTTACATTTTTAAAAGTTGTAATAAAAAAATCATAATTAATTATTTACATGGAAAAAAAATAACAAAAAATATGCATCACATCTAACATGGGTCCTATACTTATATATAAATTCTTATAAAAAAATATTATCATTTTATTGTGGTTAGGGTGGTCAGACAAACACCTACTTCTTATTTTTTCCCTAAAATTTAAGTACTACTACATTGAAATTTCAAATTTTCACTACATAGATTTTTTTTTTCTTTTTTAAACAAACCTAGTAGTTTAGAAACTACATTCAATTTGATACAGATTCTATTCTTACATATTTTTGAAATAATATAGATAACTTATTCAAATTTTTACGTCAAGTTGCCTAACTCTGATTTTTCTGAATTTTTTGCCACTTAAGGGCCTATTTTTTCATGATGATCCTACACATACCCAAAAAAAACAACTTGAGGCCAGCCAAAAGCCAACCCCCAACCAAGACCCGTCAAGATTTATATTTAGAACTACTCTTGTGGGAACAGAGGGCCATGTCAAAAGAAGGCTTAGAGGATTTAACTTTCTTGCCCTTAACAGTAATTCAGCCTTCCTCCACTTGCGTTGTCTTATCAAGCCAAATTAGCTCACAAATTTCCTTAAGATGAATGCCTGCAGCCACTGTCTCATAGATTTCATCATTATTCCTTCGTGCAAGCAAAGACTTATCAAAAAAGTCACCATAAATGATAGTTGGAGCACTATCACCAGAAATGGCAGCCTGAGACCCAATCTCTCGCTCTTTAGGGGTTTCACCATGACAAACTTGTACATTATCAGCAACCCCACCATTTGAGACATTTGGAGGGGATACCTCAATACCCTATGATTCTGACGTAACCACCTCAGAAAAAATCTTGTGTTGTTCAGATTTATTCTCTATCGTATAATGTTGTTGAGAGGCACCATTCCACCATGTAGCCTTCATATTTTTTTCTCAAATCCGCATTGTGCAACAACATGACCTGGAGCTCTGGGATGGGTGACCTCCCGGGACGGACCAGTGCTTCACCTCTGTGAGCATCACCTAGATGCAATGAGTGCTAAGTGGACCATTCGATATCATGAGAGATGGGTTCTTGTTGAACCACTACTCATGAAACATGGGTCAATGAGTTTGACTCGAAACTACACAGTTGAATCCTGATAGCAATATCATAATTTGACACGCTGTGGAAAAATACCTCCTACTTATCAACATGAACTATTTTAAAACATCTTCTACAATGGAAGGGAATCCCCTCATAGTCCAAAGATTGGACCCAAAACCCCTTAGAAGATTTAAGTAAAATCTCAACAGGCAACCCTTTTAAAACATCCATTTCAACCTGTATGCAGGCAAAGGTGGAATGAAAAATGTCAGAGAATTCATCATCCACCAACAAAAAATCACCAAGGGTTTCACCCACTTCCTCCAGAAGAGGGTCAGTCCATAAGTGGAGGGGAAGATTAGGCAGCAGAACCCAAATTGGGATCTTATTGAACATTTCAGAAGTAGGGTTGAAATCAGAATGCCAAGGTTTAATCATCAATAAATATTTGTCCTCCCAGCTAAAAAAATTGTCACATAAAATTATATTTCTATCCTGAGCATTGTCAAACTTGGCAACAAAAAACCCCTTAGCCATGGGGAAAATATGAATTTTACCAGAAATTAGAGTTTCCCATTCAATGGAGATCCAGGAATGGAGCTGAGGGAGGCTAGGCCAAAAAACCCTAAACTGAAAAATCACCCCACGAATGGAAATCTCAGAAAAATTCTCATCTATTTCCTCTTTCGTCTCAACTTTCAGATTCATTGAGATGGCATTGGCAATAGGGATAAACCTGCCAATTGGCAGCCTCCCATGCTGGATTTTCACAGCCGACGCCTTAACCTTATTCGCAATGTCATTGTCCTTAACGCTCCTCCTGCCAGACCCTGTCACACAGGAAACTCTATTCTCTTTTGCAGCGGTTGAAGAGTTGCCTCCACCCTGGACGCCACCACTGCCGACAACACCCGCGCCTTTAGCATGGTGCGTTAGGCTAGGGTTTCTAGCCACAGTTGAAGCCTCTTCTATCACGGGCATTGCAAAAAAAAATTACCCGTATTGCTATGTCATTTCAATAGTGATGTTAACAACCTTGAAATTAGTGTGTTTTATGTTTCATGTGATCATAAAAGATTAAAAAGTCAGTTGTAGAGGTGGTTTTTCGGTAGTTGAAGTGTAAAGGCCTTTAAAAAGCATAAAGTGGTCATTGTAAAGGTTTTTAATGGTTGAGGATTTAAAATACAAGCTCTTGACATTCGAAAATCTATGTTTTTCTTCAAAATTTCTATATTTTTCCCATTTTGTAGCACTATACGGTCACATACAACCATATTTTGATGTGAAATCAATTCCATGTCATGAAGATATGTGTTAGCTCTGATTTGAATCTAATTTGAGGGCTTAAGGCGTTGATTTGAGTTAGAAAGCTTCATTTCTTTGCATACAACCTAGTTACCCTATTTTTGAGGGTTTTGTAGTTCAAACATGATATAAAGGGGCTCTTACACTTTTTTTGATTATTGTAGCTTGTGTAAGAGGCCCCATGGACACTGTTGTAATTGTAGGATGTATGAATAGCATGTAGGATGAGAAATAAAGAAGGTATAGCTATTGTCCTCAAGAGTTTTGTGAAGAAAAGCATGTGAAATGAGAGGTTCAAGCCCATATTTCAACAAAATATGTATGGGAGATCTAATTTTATGAATTTGTATCCATGTGCAGACCTAATGGGTTGTGTCTAAGTTGGTTTTGAGGTCTGGGAGGTTGTGGAAGTAGGAGATTCAATAAACCCTCATGATTTTGGCATAAAACAAGGGTTTTTGGGTTTGGCAAGAATTTGGTCGTACAAGTGAAATATTTTTGTGGATTTGAAGGTTTGGAGGCTACTAGCTCTCAAAAATGTAGGTAAGAATACCTCAAGAGGTTGTCAATCTCTTGATACATTTTAGGGTAACAAACAAGGCCAAATGATTTGAACCTTCTCTTCAGGTGTTTCCAAACCTAGGTGGGTCTACCTTTGCGAACTAAGCAGACTTAAGTGATGTGATTTTGTTTACAACAATCTATTCACAATGGAAATCTTACAGTGAACAGATATAATCCTAATAAAGTGTATGCATAATATTAGAATATGTTCAGTTAACAGATGTAAAAAATAAAATGGATAAACTAAAAGATGAAATGTATGAGACCAATGTCTTGTTGGGTGTATGGAGTCTAATGAAGATTTAGAAAAGTGTAATCTATGATGGAAATAATTCAAACTGTTTGGCACACAGATGTAGTTTATAACTTGTATAAACGTGCAAGTAAATGACTAACAAACTCGATACTTGATATAGAATAACAATCCTAGTTAAGTGATTTTTCTTATTGATCCAATTAATACTCTTTAGTTATTGTGATTGACTAGAAGGGTTTAATATTTACTTGAAAGAACCAAATAATCACATCACACAAATAAAGCAAATGTGTATCGGTAAACTGAATATATGCTTGATATATCAATTTAAAAAGCAGAAAAGCATCAAAATGGAGACAACCAGATAATTGTATAATTCCACAAATAGTTGATACCAAGATTAAGCCACAAGTTCAAACATCTTCATTAACTTCATCGAAATTCATACATGCATCTGAGTCTTTTAAAGGAAAATTTCATTACAAACTATCTACTGTATCTTTCTCCTATCCTCCTATATATGTTTTACATTATGAAAAAGATATAAATATATCAAAATTGTGAAATGATGCATCCTTTCATAAATGTCTTTTGGTTAACAACAATAACAAACTAGAAATTATGCTCTATTGAGCCATAAATGGATGTTTGACAGATAATCTAGGTAATCTTGCCACTTGTGTGTATCAACATCCTCCAGCGCATTCCTTATGGCTATCTCCATTTTGATCATCTTCTCATTCTATTCACATGCCCCATCCATTGTTAAATCATTTACTATAGCTATCTCCAGAATTGTTTGCATCATCGTCTCACATTCCTTGATCCATCTATCTTTTCCCTTTAGTTCCCATCCATCTTCTAACAACATTGGTACTCCCTTTTTTGTGACATTAATCATCCCCTGCTCATCACCTTGCAATTCTTTATGGAAGTATTTATGTTTTTTCATAAAATGGTTGGCAGTATCAATAGCTATGTTATCAAGAGCATCCCTTTGGTTTATTTCCTGGAACTTCTCTCGGATCCCGCCATTTATCCTCTTATGTTCTTGTACTGCAGTAAAATTGTGTGAATGTGTTCCTCAGAGCTTACTCAACCAAGTCATTAAATTGGTTTGCCTCTTCCTTATTATTGTAGTGAGTGCATCACATTTACCTTGTGAGTATGCATTTGATTCTTCCCACTGGTCTCTTGCCTGGGAGCTTTCACCATGAGTCAATTTCTTTTTGGATCCCAACATGATTCCCATCATGTCCTTCAAGCAATCATTTTCTCTAAGTAGTCTCTCATTATTCATTTATTTTTCCTTGATTAGCATCTGGATTTGGGCTTTATTTAATTTGGCCACATTAATGCCAATTTTTGTTGCAACTATTGGATCAACCTCACCAACTTTTAGAAATCATTACATGTCTAAAAGCCTTTTCAGTATCGATTACAACACATTTCTTATGTGGAGAATACAGGGCCCATATCATAAGTGATCCCTCATCTGGGTTATACTTAGATCCTACATAAATCTCTGTTACCCCCTCAGGAGTGAGTTTATGTGTGGCATTACTATTCTTCAGAAAACTATCAAAAACCAAAGCAGAGTTCAAATCCAACCCAGGAAAGATCATGACACCTGCATCTTCTAATAATTTCCTTCCTTTCTCAAGGGTCATGCTCTTCATTTCTTCTTCCACGCTTGATTTTAAGTTATTCAACAGTTGTTCCTCATTACTTGGTGTAATATTCTCCACTTATTCCCTTATTTATTTTCCTTTTAATTTGTACAAAAAGGTTTTAAATTCTGAGGTTTTAATGAGTTCATCATCAGCCACAAATGATTTATATGATATCTGCCTTTTGTCAATATCTGCACTCTCTTCAACATCTGGTTCCCTGGGAACATACTTGTAGTCTTGAGTTCTCAATCTGGAAATTTTATCAATTGTACTACTACGCCTACCATCACTAGATGCCTCTTCATCAGAAGATAATAGTTTTGTATCTTGCAATCTCCTGTTATACTCATCAACAACTTTTTATGCTTCCTCTTCTTCCAAATTCCTAATCAAGTCATCATTCAAATAGGGTATGTGATTGTATCCTCCCAAGTTCATTTTATTTTTGGAAAAATCAATATACCCTTCTAGATCAAATCCTTTTCGCGGTGGACCCTTCTTCATGTTGTATTGCAGAAATTTGTTAAGAACCATATCATATCCATCCCTTGCTAATACAATGAAATCACTGAAGCATAATGTACCAGACATAAATTCCTACTTTCCGAAAGAACTCAGATTCATAACATTTGAATAGTCCAATTACTTAACAATCTCCAAATATGCAATCCTATCAAGTACCGTCTTGGGCAGAATGAAGGGTGCATCTTCAAATCCATATACTCTTATCATGGTCTTATCTTCTAGAAAATACCAATCTCCCCAATTGTGGTTGATAGGTCCATTGAAATCCTTACACCTTAAAAACCTTTTTTTCATTGGACAATGAGTATTCACAAGGATGATTGCAAAATTTGTACAATGGTTTCACAAAAAACTCTTCAAAATGTAGATAACAAGAATTAGCAAATCTACAATCCCAGGTGGTAGTCCAAAGTTGTATTGGTAATAACCTTCCTTCCTTATCAAATTGTACAACCCTCAATTTTTCAGGCCACATCTGCAATTCTTGTCCATAATAAAGTATCATATGCATTAGGATTGACTACATATCCAAGTGCAAGATATTAATGGCAGTAATATCTTGTTCGATCGGTGTGACATTTATGTTCTTTCGCCAATATGCTGAAAAATGAGAATATAATGATTTATGAATTGGAGAGACCTGCACAAATTCTTGCCGATATTGGCTATTTGAATACTAGATTTTGGAGGATTTTCATGATATCAAATGGTCAAGAATGATGTGATCATATGTGACTATGATGGATTATACTCAAGATACTTAGGTTTTCTTTAGGGAATCAATGAGTGAAAAATCACTGTAAAATTTTACAGTTCCAACAAAGGCATAAAAATTGTTGCCCCAAGGTTTCATGGGCATATGAGAAGTTTAGAGGCTAGTTGTTTTGTAAAATAGGCCTAATCAGCTTAATCAACACAACCTAGAAAGGGTGATTTTGGTGATTTGGTCCAAAGGACCTATACTTGCCCTTGAAGTATGTTTACTAACTCCAAAATGGGTTTTTAAAACCATCAAGGGTTTCTCTAGTGTTTTGGGAAAGTTTAGAGTTATTGGGAAAAAACTAAGTTTGCACTGTTACAAGGATTCAAAGAGTCAAAGTGTGAAATCTAACTTATGTTGTTTTTCAAGCTTTGAGAGTTGTTTGGATTGTTTAAATTGGTCATTCTAAACTTGTTTGAAGCCTCTTAAAGGCAGGTTGATAGGTTGGTTGAGTTAAGCCTCCCAGGTCTACATTAGGTAGTTGTTATTGCTAAGGTGGATCACTCCTTTCTGCGAAGGCCATACACTTATTATTGGGTCAAGTGTTCTTTTCTTTAGAAAATTCCTATTGCATTTTTGATAGGTTATGATTTGATTAGATGGGTTATGAAACACTTATTTCAAGTAATTTATGTCTATTTTAATTTGTAATTTATTAAATTCAAACACATCCAAAATTATGTCCCTTGCTTTAATTGATTATTACGTTATTTAATTATTAACTCAAATGACACCTCCAATTTAACTATATCTAATTAAATTTATCTAAAGTGTTGAACATTTTTAGATCAAATTTAGTAATTAACTCAAACAACTTTGCCAAATTAACTATATGTATATATAACTTTAAGTTATTTTTATTTTAACTAAAAGTATTGAAGTTACAACATACAAATTAAATGATATTTATGATTGTAAAATTTATGATAAAATATATCTCTTAGAATCCTTTTTGTCCCAATTTGAAAATAATTAGATATATTATAGAATACATTTTTTAAAATTTTAACATGAAAATAACAAGGAAAAATCAAACAAATATCTTTATGAAAGAAGTATATTGGCATGAAATTAAATATGATTTGTATTCCAATGTAAAAACTACAAAGAATGGAAACAATTCTTTCAACACATAAACTATTATGTAGTAGTCAATTAAAATGAAAAAGCTTACTCTATATTAGTTAGGATACACAACTAAGAAAATGATCTAAATAGTCTAATAATTTGACCATTAGCATATAACAATTTCTATAGAGTTGTAGATCTCTTCCATTTCAAAAACACAAAACAATATTAGGTAGATAATCAAACATCTTTCATTTCTATAGTGACTTATTTATCCTAGAGGAACTAAGTATATAGTATACAAAGAAAACCAACAGACCCACAACTACCCCTATTTTGAAGGAGTTTAGTTTTCTCCCCTTCCTGATCTCCCTAATATTGTCTAATTATTTTAAAGAGACCAAGGTAATAACACAACTTTATTCAACCCACTAAATAGCTTGGTTAATGAAACTTGACAAAAGCAAAAAAACAATTGCTACATTTGGCATTTCATGTGGAATGAAGAGTGGTGACAATAATCTAATTATAGTTTAATAAAACACTATTTTTATAAGAAGGCTTGACATTAGAAAGATAAGTGTTACTTATAGTTTAATAAAACACTATTATAGTTTTACCAACATATACTATTGTATGCTTGCATGGCTTCTTAATTAATATATGGGGAGATAGAGATAGATGGGGAGAGAAAGAGAGAGAGATAGAGATATATGGGAAGAGAAAGAGAGATGGAGATATATGGGAAGAGAAAGGAAGAGAGGTGGAGATAGAGAGTCGATGGATAGGGGGGATAGTGTTAGGGTTAGAAAGGTAGATATCTAACAATTAAATGAAGATTTAATTAAAACAAAGAAACTAAAACACACAGAGAATAAATTATAACATGGAGAATTTAACGTGGTTCACCCAATCCGGGCTACATCCACCAAACCACAACCATCCAATGATTTTATTATCTAGTGCAAAAACCTATTACAATCTTGCGAATAATTGTGTTTTTCATCATATTGTAACACCCATCCAAACCCCTTTTTAACAAGCTTAGAAGCTTTTAGATTAGGGTTCTACAAAGTCAGTTTTTCCCTTTTTCATTGATTTTTTTTTTTGGTGAACATGTTGAGGTGTACAATGTAGCATGATCAGTCGCCACATACCAACAATCTCCCACTTGGAGACTGATCAAGCTCCACACCAACACAATCTCCCACTTGGAGACTGATCCTAGATGATACTGCTGCACTTACAGCTCCCACTGGAAATAAGTACTTTGGACCCTGTTGCTCTGTTATACTTGAATTCAACCTTGAAGGCCAATAGAAGCTGAAGAGGAGCCCATCTTCTCCCTTGTCACCGCCTTCGTAAACATATCCGTTGGATTGGCATCTGTATGTATCGTGTCCAACTTGACATGTCCATCCTCCAACACTGACCGAATGAAATGATATCTCAACTGTATGTGTTTTGTTTTAGAATGCAAGGCAGAATTATTTGCAAGATGTATAGCACTTTGGTTGTTTGTAAACAAGTAATTTCTAGCCTATTGTTTTCCCAACTTGTCCATGAAAAGTTGCAGCCATATCATCTTCTTTGCCGCCTTTGTTGCAACAATATACTCTGCCTCTGTGGTGGATAAAGCAACCACCTTTTGCAATCGAGAAATCCAACTCACTGTTGTCCCACCAACTGTAAATACATAACCTATGGTACTCCACCTGGTATCTATATCCCCTGTCAAATCTGAGTCAACATAGCCTTTTAAATCAGTATTAGAGCCCTGAAAATATAAACATTTATTGGATGTACCTATCAAGTACCTGATAATCTATTTTATCGCATTCCAATGCTCAACTTTGGGATGACTCAAATACCTGCTAACAACTCATACGACATGTGCAATATCTGGTCTCGTGCATACCATGGCGCACATTAAACTGCCTACAGCTGAAGCATATGGTACCTTGGACATTTTTTCTTCCTCCTCTTATGTCTTTGGACACATATTCTTAGTCAATTTAATATGACTAGGCAAAGGTGTGCTGACAGTTTTTGCATTCTCTATATGAAATCTCTACAACACCTTTTCAACATAATTAACCTGAGATAAAAACAATTTTCTATTTTTCCTATCTCTACAAATTTTCATACCAAGGATTTTTTTTGCTGCCCCCAAATCCTTCATAGCAAAATATTTTGCTAACTATTGTTTTAGCTCACTTATGTGATCCATGTTAGACCCTGCTACAAGCATGTCATCAACATATAAACATAAAATAATGTAGTTTTCATTATCAAACCTCTTAAAATAAACACAAAGGTCATAATTACACTTGATGTAGCCTTGCTCAGCCATAAAACTATCAAATTTTAAGTTCCATTGCCGAGGTGCTTGTTTCAAGCCATATAAACTTTTCTTCAATCTGCACACTATTTTCTCATTACCTTTGACCTCAAATCCTTGTAGTTGTTCCATATATATTTTCTCTTCCAAATCACCATGGAGAAAGGTTGTTTTAACATCAAATTGTTCTAAATGCAAATCTTTAGTAGCCACAATACTTAAAACAATACGAATAGAAGTCATTTTAACAACTGGAGAAAAGATCTCATCACAGTCAATACCATTTTTCTGTGCAAATCCCTTTACAACTAATTTGGCTTTAAATCTCTTCTTACCTTCATCCTCCTCTTTCAGCCTATAAACCCATTTGTTTGGTAAAACCCTTTTACCTGCAAGCAACTTGCATAATTCTCAAGTCTAATTTTTCAGCAAGGAGTCCATTTCTTATTCCATTCCATGCTCCCACTGAACCTTGGTATCCACCTACATAGCTTTGTCATAATATTCTGGTTCACCAGCATCAGTTAACAAAATAGTATGCAAAGAGGGAGAGAATGTTTCAAGAGGTCTACTTATCCTTGAAGATCGTCTAACATTCACAAGACTTTGTAGTATTTGTTGTTGTTGTTGTGGAGCATGAGGAACCACTGAAACATCATTGTTTGGAATATCATCCAACACTGAATAATCATTTTCTTTCTTCTCATGTTGCAGCAACAAATCTTTGTACAACGCTTTCTCATTGAATATTACATCCCTGCTTCTCACAATTTTTTTATTTTCAAAATCTCAAAGCCTATAACCAAATTTATCAATGTCATATCCAACAAATATACATTTTAATTTTTCATCAAGCTTGGTTCTATTTTCAGAATCTACATGTGCAAATGCTTCACAACCAAAGGTTTTAAGAAAAGAATAACTCACCTTCTTACCTTTCCATGCTTCCTCTAGAATACTACTACCCAAAGGATTAGAAGGACCTCTATTAATTAAATAAACATTAGTGTTTATAGTCTCTGCCCATATTTTTAAAGGCAGCCCAGCATACAATCTCATAGTCTGTGCATGCTCCATTATTGTTCTATTCATGCGTTCAGCCACTCCATTTTCCTGTGGAGTCCTTAGAACTGTTTTCTTCCTACGAATACCATTAGAGGAACAATAATCTTCAGACTCTTTGTTGCAATACTCACCACCATTATTAGATCTGAGACATTTTAGCTTTTTACCTGTCTCATTCTCAACCAAGGTTCTCTATTTTTTAAAAGTTTCAAATACATCAGATTTATGCCTAAGAAAATAAATCCATACCTTCCTAGTTGCATCATCAATTAATGTAACATAATATTGAGAGCCACGGAGAGAAGATACCTGAGCTGGTCCCCATACATCCATATGCACAAACTCCAATTTCTCATCTTTCTTTGGCTTTCCATCCTTGAAAAAATTTACTCTCTTTTTTTTTCCATATACACAACTTTCACAGAAATCCATATTAACACATTTTAGACCTGGTAAAACATTATTTGAATGAAGTACTTTCATACCTTTTGCACTGATATGCCCAAGTCTATTATGCCATAGTGTTGATTCAGAGTCTACAACAACTGTATGATCTTCTACTTGTTGAACTGCAACAACTATTCCTAAATATTGACCTTTTTTCCATAACAATTAAAGTAGAAGGAACAATATGACTTGTACAAAGATATAAGGTGCCTACTTTCACACATTTTGCTACCACTAAGGCACCCTTTGTGACCTTCCAATTTTCATCACTAAATGTAACAACACAACCTTCATCATCTAGTTGCCCTGCTAAAATTAAATTTCTGCTTAACTTTGGAACATGTCTTACCTTATGTAGTAGCCAATGGTTCTCATTCTACAACTTAATCTTGATTCTTCATTTTCCAACAATCTAACAGGGTTCGTTATCTCCTAAATAAACCAACCCAAAATCCCCTTGGACATAATCAAAAAAATAACTTCTATGGGGGGTAGCATGAAATGAAGCCCCTGAATCTAACACCCAAGAATCATCAGCATTATCAAGGTAAAGAATCAAAGAATCTTCATCAGATTTATTACTTACCACATTTTCCTCTTTACTTCCTTCCTTTTTGTCTCTTTATTTTTTCGAGACCAACAATCTTTCTTTAAATGACCCGGCTTACCACAGTACCAACAATCCCTCTTGTCTCTAGATTGAGACCTTCTATCCTTTGATTTTCCTTGTGACTTCCCATGATTTATAGAATTGTTTCCTCTCTCCTCTGTTCTACCCTTGCTTTATGCATTCAAAACACTGCTTGATGTGGATGTTCCACCTGAGTTTTTCCTACAAATTTTCTTGCATAAAATAACACCAACAATATCATCAAATTTCAATGTATTCGAACCAGAAACATAATTGCTAACAGCCATTACCAAGCTATTCCAGCTTTCAGGCAAAGAACACAGAATCAAAAGAGCCCTAACTTCTTCATCAAAGTTTATTTTTATAGAAGTTAATTGACTGGTGATCGTATTAAACTCATTCAAATGATCAGTAACTAACCCACCTTCTACCATTTTCATATTAAATAAACGCTTAAGAAAAAATACCTTATTTGAAGTGGAAAGTTTTTCATATAACTTCACCAGGGTTTCCATCAACTCTTGAGTTGTCTTTGTTGTTGTAATATTGAACGCCACTGATTGTGCCAGACATAAACGAATATTGCCAAGAGCCTTTCTATCCAAAATATCCCAGTCTTCATTAGACATTGTTGCGGATTTCTTTGTTTTCCCTTCCAGTGGCCACCATAAATCCTTCTAATAGAGGTAGTCCTCCATCTGTATCTTCCATAACTGATAGTTCTTCCCATTAAACTTTTCAACCTTCTTACCCTCGTCTGCCATTACTCCCATTCAATCGTGAGACTCCCACTCAATCATGAGACATTCCTACAGATGATAATTGAAACACAACCCGCTCTGATACCACTTGTTAGGGTTAGAAAGACAGATATCTAACAATTAAATGCAGATTTAGTTAAAATAGACAAACTAAAACACACAGAGAATTTAGCGTGGTTCACCCATTCCGGGCTACATCCACCAAACCGTAGCCATCCAATGATTTTATTATCTTGTGCAAAAACCTATTACAATCTTGCGAATAATTTCGTTTTTCATCATACTATAACACCCATCTGAACCCCTTTTTAACAAGCTTAGAAACTTCTAGATTAGGGTTCTATAAAGTCATTTTTTTTTCCTTTTTCATTGAGTTTTCCTTTTTCAGTGATGACGCAAAAAAATAGGAGGTTGTTCAGGAGGATTTTGATTCTACCCATTGCTCCTGGGATTGGGAGATGGTCGATTCAGTTCAACATAGAGTGGGTGTGCAGTTTATGAATAATCCACTCTTCGAGTTGGATGTTGATCTCCATCCTAACACTAGTATTGATTTGAGAAATGATCGTAGTGTTTGGGATATTTTCAGTGCATCGAGATTCCAAACAGGGCTCACGGAAGAGTTTTATAGTGTGTACATGGTGAGGAGTGCTTATAGTTTTTCCTTTGATCTACCTATACATGATTCGTATTCAATGCACAATTCTTGTGCACATGATGATTCTCTTTGCATAGTCAAGGGAAGCAAATCATTTATGTGCTTAGAGTTACCATCTTCAGAAGGTGAGACTAGAGGCTGCAAGTTCCCGACAGAGTTGTTTGCAGGGGATTACTTGCAGGATCAGAGGTTGGATTACCATCATGCTGGTGTGTACCTGACAAAGTTTTCTATTTCTAAGTTTCATGGAGGTTGTAGTGGCAGTAGGCATGATGGTTTGGTTAGTTATCACATCCATGGGAGTTTAGTGGGAGTTGTAGAGAGATATTGTATTACAGATGCTTCCACATATTTTTATCTCTATCTGGCGAATGGATGTGGGGTTCGGTTGTTTTGGGATCTAGGTGGTGACGAGTTTGGCACGATGTATTGGATGGGTCCCATTGGTTTTCTTCACCACTCCTGGCACGGTGAAGTTGAGATTAGAGTAGCGCAGAGGAAGTCGGAGGGTATTAGGCATGGCAGACTTCCATTCTGGGTTTGGGATCCAAGGATATTTTGCACAACTATGTTTATGTTGCTGCTACAGGAGTCTGTTAGAGATGTGTGGGACATTTCACAATTCTTCCTTTGGGCCTTCCGAGGACTGGAGTTTCATTGCATTAGAAATTTCTTGAGGGAAAGGGCAGCAAATACATGTCGGGGTGTACAATATAGCATGATATGTCGCCACATACCAACATATAGGGAAGGAGAGATGGTGAGAGATAGAGAGGGGAAAATAGAGAGGGGGAGGGAGAGAAAGGGATATAGATAGGTATAGGAGGAGAGATAGAGAAGAGGGGGAGAGAGGGAGAGATAGGTTGAAGAGGAAGAGATAGAGAAGAGAGGGAGAGATAGGTTGAAGAGGAAGAGAGAGAAGAGAGGGAGATAGATGGGTAGATAAGGGAGAGAAAAAAGAGGGGGAGAGGGAAAGCGATATGTAGAAAGGGAGAGAGAGAAGAAGATAGGGGAGAGAGGGAGAGATAGCTCAATATATGTAGAAGGAGAGGGAGAGACAGAAAGGGGGTGATATAGAGAGACAGAGGGGGATGGTGAAAGAGATAGAGAGATTGTGATAGAGGTAAAGAAAGATATGGATAGAAAGAGATGGAGAGAGGAGTGAGAGGGAGATAAAAAGAAATAGAGATAGAGATATAGAGTAGGAGAGATGGAGGGAGAGATGGAGTGAATGAGAGAGAAAGGGGGGAGAAGATAGCTCAATAGATAGAGGGGAAGAGGGAGTGACATAGATAGTGGGAGATATAGAGAGATACAGAGCGACAAGGAGAGATATATCAATCACCCTTCCTATATCTTTATCTATTCATCCTTATCTCTTTATCTCTCTACCTCTCTCTATCTCTTTGTCTCCCTTTCTATTTGTATGTTTCTCATTATCTCCCTCTCTCTCTATATTTTCTTCTCTATATTTATCTTTGTCTCCTTAAGTGTGCAATGGGTACATTGAAGACGTCTTAAAGGATAATTATCATATCTTTAATCAAATGGCATGCTACCTTGAGCATAACTCCCCAAGGACACATGCCATCCTTGGATTGTTGACATGAAACAACCAATCAAAATTTAGTTTCTCTTTTCCCTCTCTCTCTCTCTCTCTCTCTCTCTCTCTCTCTCTATCTATCTAAGTTCATCTCTTTCTCTCATTCTCTATCTTTTTAGTTTCTATCTCTCTTTGTATTAGCTAATAGGCTACATATATTGTGAGATTTGAGCTTGAAACAAATCTCATGCTTGGAAACCACTATTGTGTTGTTGGAAAACAAGTTTCAACTACCATTTAATGGTAAACCAGTTGTAGTGTAATGGTAAAATCCTCTAAAATATCAAGTAAAAGCCTATATATACTATTATATAATAATAAATATAATTATATTATATATAATTTAATCTAATATTACTATTATATTAAATATATATTATATTAATTATATTTTGTATTATATAAAAATTATACTTATTATTAATTATTAATTATAATAATTTTATATGTATTTAATAATTTTGTTAAAGAATATAATATATAATTATAATAAGTTGAATAATTATATTATTTATTATGTAAAATATAACTAATATATACTTAACTATATTGTAGAATATTAAAACCTAGCTAAATGGTGCCATAATTTTCAATTTAATTAACATACTCTAAAACCTAATGAAACCAAGTTGTAGCTCGTCAAATTGGAGAAGTGAAAGGTCAATACAGGCCGAGGAAGAGTTTGGAGGAGTGAAAACAAGGTCAATACTAGCCGAGGAAGAATTTGGAGTTAAAACAAGGTCAATACCAGCCGACAAGAGTTTGGAGGAGTGAAAACAAAGGTCAATATCAGCGCCGAGGAAGAGTTTGGAGGAGTGAAAACAAGGTCAATACCAGCGTTGAGGATGAGGTTGAGGGTACTCAGGGAAAATCGAACCAAGGGACAATGAGTACTGTAAGTTTGGCACCCCCATTCTCTTTAACCTACAATTTTCATTTCTAGTTTCCAAAGATCTTCTCATACATTGGCACCCCCATTCTCGTAAAATGGTATAAGATAAGACAAAAAATAAAATAGCTTAGTCTTTCACATTTTTATCGACTAGCCTCAGGTCTTGGAAAAACTCCCATAATCTACCCACATCTTGGTTGAGGTCTAGGATTTCATCACACATAGCCTTCATTGCATGAGTCTGAAGCAATTGTAGACTTAGCCCTCTCTACAAGCTTAGTGAATTTGACCACTTTATCTTTATTTTTCCTCCAATCTTTATGTTTGTCCCTCCCCTTTCAATCATCTTGCACAACTTGAACTTATAGTTGCCTTTTCTTATTGATCCTTCATGTGCTCATGTCAATCTAGCTAGTTGACCACCTAGTTACCCCCAACATCCTCCATGTTAAGCTTAATGCCTCCCACCTCCTCCAAAAAGATTGACATTGTCATCATTCTCATCTAGAACTCATAATTAAGTCCCACTAACTTTCGAGGTTCAATTTGTTGGTGGGAACATGTTATTCTTTGTTGTACGACCTACCTCAAATCTTATGTCCACAAAGTTGCTAAAAACATAAAACAATAAGAAAAAATTTGAAGGTACAACTAAAAAGGGGTTATTTCCTTTTGGCCTCCTCCACCTCTTATATTTCAACATAGCATGGAATTACGCTTACATAACATAAACTCAAACAAATGGAAGTTTATAGGGGCAAAGGAGCCCAAGTATATGCTAGGCTAAGCTAGATCTAATGAATGGAAATAGAGGCATACAATTCTTCTTTAATACCTCCACCACAAACATATGCAAGGAAAGGTCTCCTCCCTTCTTGGTAGTGATAACCTCCTCCACACACAACCCTTAAAAATTATGAATAGAGGAATATAATCTTTGAAGAACTCAAAGTTGATTCTCTCCTACCTGATGCAATTAGTCATTTTATCCTTACAAACATTTATAGTGATTACTAGAGGCACATAGACCAATTCTTCATAATAGAAGAATTTGATCATACTTTTCCAATGATGGCATTATGAGAAAACCTTAGGTTAAATGAATAATTCCTAGCTAAGTTCTTTAAATCATGTCCAACCATATAAGAGAAGACCGCTGCTATGTGTACTTGGATACCATGGAGAAAGGCTCTTTGGGATCTTTCATCAATTAAGGTATTGTTAAATTTTAACACCTAAAAGTGAGAATGAAGAATATTTCCTAGGATGGTGGCCAATTATGCTTCTCAACACCTAGATTACAGAATCTTTGTCAATATCATTTCCATCACAATTAAACCCATTGCTTGAGATATAGTCATATAGGTAAACAAATTGGCTTTCTTGATAGTAGATACATTCTAGACAATTCAATCCTTGCATCAGAGATTGTTGAATGGGCCCAACAAACTACTCATGATGCCCTTACTATTAAGTTAAAACTTTGACAAGGCATATGATTGCATCAAATGTCCTTTCATTTATAAAAGGATCAAATGGATTTATTTTTAACCCTAAATTGTTATCACACATTCATTTCTTTGTTAATGAGTGATTGCACAATAGTGTGTCCCACTTGTGGGATGAGGCAAAAAAATAATCCCAAAATTTCAAAATTACAAAATACCAGTTGAATGAAGAACCTTCATTTGAAGGTGATGTCGTCATGACCTCTGAATGAAGAACCTTCATTCAAAAATGATGTTATGTCAAGACTTTCAAATGAAGGTATTTTTTATTTTAAATATTTCATGTCCAAAATGCTTTATAAAAGGAACCTTTGCATGAAGGACCTTCAAATGAAGACCTTAATTCAAAGGTCCTTCATTAGAAGATCCTTGATATGAAGGTTCCTTTAATGCCATCCCATTATAGCTCTTAGAGTTGTCAGAGAAATTTTTATTTCAAAGTAGAGATTGGACCATCAAATAGTGTCACCATGACTCTTCCAAGATATCCATCAAATTGACAAACCCTTAACAACCACAAATTCACAAGAAAATTATCCTTGTCAGCCCTAGGGCATCAATTCAATGACAAGTTTTTAGCTTTAAGAGACCCCTAAATGCAATGAACCTCTATCATACCATGTTGCACACCAATCCACCAAGTTACAATTCCAAGACAGTGGGTGGATTGGTGGATGTCATTTCTATTTAGACCTCAAACCCTTACATAGGCAAAACATGGCAATCCCTATATTTGATTGTTTTCTCCCACAAAAGATTTAGCACTTCAAAACAAATGAAAATGAAAGGGAACACATATATTTATCTACACCAATTATCTCATAGCATTTAAAGCTTGTACAAATCCATACAACACAAAAGAACTTAAAAAGAAAGTAAAAACACAGAAAATTGTTTCAAGAACTTGGTATTTGATATGAAATTTTGGTATCAACTCCTCCAACAATTGCAACAATTGCAATGGGATGGGAATACAATATGATAGAAGTGGGATAAGAAATGCATCATTTGAATCAGCAAACCAATATGCAAAGATGAAAGAAAGTGTTAACCCCTTAAACTAATAGAGTTTCTTTTAACTTTAAATTTGTTGGGTAGCCAATTATTTTAAGTTATCAAACCCTACCATCATAAATAATCAAAATGTTGTTGTTTCAAATGACTATGAACACTAACTTTCACTATTTGAAGATGTTGAAACCTTGTCATAGAGAACTAGAATATTGATGCAACCACTCATCCTACCTTAAAACATACTAAAAGTCTCCTAGCAATTAGACATAGGAAGATTTAAGATGACTTAAACAATTTTTATTGCCAAAGCATAAACTTATGATGACTTAACCAGGCCTAATACACACTCCCTCCCTATTAACCACTTAGACATATGGAAATTAAATGTAAATTTGTTGCTATTTTTAGTCATGTAGGTGTCCAATAAACCACTTGGTGGTGTTTCTCTTCAAGATTATTTACTTGAATGAAGAGAAAAAGTCCTTTGATTACAATTAGAGAATATATTTGAGGCCTTGGTTGTGCAACTGGTGGACCATAGTCACATTTAACACTTGTTACAAAGTTTGGGAGTTAAAATGTTAAGTAGATTTGATTTGTGATGGACACATTTGGACAGTAGTAACAATAACTTGCAATTTATCAATACTTGATTACCTTATAACCTGTCAAATTCTAGTGATGAAATGATAGATTAATCATAATGTCACCTTGGGATCACATCACAATGAAAAAACTTCATCCAACATCCTTATGAATGCAAGTACCACCAAATAGGTAATTGTCAGATCTATCTTCCTCGAGCAAGGGAAATTCAGGAAGAGAAGAGGAAAGTGAGACATGTAGTAGGTCTGAAAGAGGGAGATCAACTAGAGGTCAAAAGATTAGAAGAAAATTTCGTAAACACATGGTTTTTTTTTTTTGATGAAGGGGGGTCATGTTCTTATGATGATAAGAGCATAGGCGACATCGAGGTGCCCTTAAGGTACAAACATCTACGGAAACAATGGGTACCCAAGGAACTTCCTCCAATAAACACTAATTTTTGTGTCAACAAGAGGATATATCACATAGCACTATCATCATTACATGGTTTGGGCCTATTTTGTATGGACGACATAAAGGTCTATTATGACAAAGTTACTGAATTGATGGAGTATGTTGGACTCTGTTACAATTACAAAGATTGGATGCAACTAGTTCGATATACAAGAAGTATGCATAGGTATGCATTGCCAGTAAATTATATACAGCTAAAAGATAAGGATCAAAATAAAGGAGTGGCTATGTACATTGACGGAAGGCCAAAATCATTAGAGAATATTGCAGGGTTTATAAACAGTACACGACCTAGGTCAACAAATAAGCAACTCAATTGCATATTTGAGACGCACGAGGGAAACCGTGTATTCGTATGTGCGATAAAATCAATAACTGCAGGGGAAGAGTTGCTAATTGATTACAATTTGAATCGATTAGATACAAACACAGTTACTATGGAGGTGGTACGTACTATATACCATTTTACCCAACCTCTAATTAATAACTCCAATATACCATTTTATTATTATTATTTTTCGTAAGTCTATTGGTTTCATTTCGATAATGTTTTTTAATATTTAATTTGTCACAGCGATACATTGATCGTATGGGGAAGGCTCCGGCCCAGAGCACAGATCACAATGCATCTTCAGGCGCTTCTACCCGACAGGTTTACCTGATTGTAATTGTACAAATTAGATACAAGCAAAATGTTTTATTATTATATTTTTTTCATAAGTTTATTGGGTTAATTTTGATAATGTTTTTAATATTCTTATTGTAGTCAGCTGATCGGGGAAAGGCACTAGCAGTAGAGGAGAGCATCCATAGGGAAGTGCAATCACTATTATGTGATGATGACATCACATATTCAACAAACCCTCTCGATATGATAAGGAAGACCCAAAAAAATGCAATGAAGAAATACTTCAATTATTATTCATAGTGCCTCAAATAGATGAGATAAGAGAGAGGGTTAAAATATTGATTGAGAGAGCACAAAACTTGCAAGTGAGCTATCATGAGGTCTTTAATTATAACATAATTTCATTCATGGTTTTATATTTTGTACGCTTTTATGTCATGAACTAAAATATGTATTGTTTTTACAGAATTTTTTGCGTCCTTATGATCAGGGTACTGCAGGTGTTGCCCAGGGAGTATGGGTTGGTACAAGTGTCCATCCTGATCTTCCTACACATACATCACATCATCCAACCCCATCATTTGTTCCTATATTATCAACCGAAATGTCAGCAACACATACCATGTAGGCATCCGGTAGTGCACCCTCTAGCAGCAAACAAATGTCAGAACATGTGTCAGGACATGTACCTAGGGATGTAGAGGCCAAAAGTACTAGTGATGTTTTAGCAGCATTTCCTAGATCTTCCCGTATTACTAGTATGAGAACATTGTGTGTCACATTTGTGGTGACCGAGGATTTTGTTCTCATAAAAAAAGAGAAGGTCTCAGGTACTTTAAAATGTTTTAATTATTATTATATATAATCCAATTGAAATTTACTTATTGGTCACTCTTTTTAGACTAATGATCTCATGATCATTTTGCAGGAAATGATGTTTTTTATAAACATCTAAGTGATATTACATTGGAGCTCTTCAGGCCCACTATACGTACATAGTGGAATGCCCAAAATCAAGATTTAAAAGATGAGTTCATTAATCGTTTAGTTGTGTTGTTCGGTGATAAAACATTCAACTGAACCAAGGTCCTTAAAAAAGTTGGTACCTATCTAAAGTATGTGAGGGACCAATATAGGTCACATTTAGAGAAGAACAAAAAGTACGAGCATCCCCCCATGATTCCGAAAAGGGAGTGGAAGGACCTGGTGTCGGATGGAAAGGAGAAGGCTGAAAAGAAAAAATGAAAGATACCACCGGGCCAAGGAAGGTATGTGATACTATCAACAATGTAATTATATATTGATTACTCTTTATTTTTACATAATCTAATGTATTTCAAACTTTTCATAGGCTTCCCAACACATTGAAGGCAACAAAGGCAAGACTAGAAAAACACGGGTGACACAAACTTGGCTCTAGTGGTTATATATGAAATTAGTCGCATGAATTGTAAGTATCAATAAATGAAATATTGCATCCAAATAATACATTGCAAAAAAAATTGGTTTTATCACACCATAGAAGCAAAATTCATGATCTTATGCAAAAATGCAGGCTCTAAATTCAACAGAGTGCCCACAAAAGAGGACCTAAAGATTGCTTTCCAGCAAGGCTATGGATTCGTGGCTAAACGCCTAAGAGTCTTGACTGGGAAAACACAAATTTTCACCGCATCCAACACGTAGGTATATAAACTCAATAAAATTTATTTAAAATTGAATACTTGTGCAATCTATTCAATATTAATTTCCACCATAAAGTAATTATGTGCCTATTTTTTTTAAACAAACAAACAATGATAATACTGCACATGATATTAGAATGCAACCTGGTGAGGGTGGAGCACAACCTGCAGATGAAGGTCATGGTGTGCATCCTAGTACTGGATGTATTCATGTGCTATACATAACGTAGTATGGATTAATACAATTAAACATTTTTAATTGCAATTGGTGTATTAATTAATGTAACATTTAGTGTTTCAACTTTAGAGCATGTAGAGCGTGATCAAGATGTTAAGCATGATCAGGCTAGAGAAGATCATGAACATGATGTGGCCCCATCAGGTAAAGAGGACCACTCTAATGTTATTTTAAACATATTTAATTGCAATTGGTGTATTAATTAATGTAAACTTTTGCATTTCAACTCTAGATCAGGGTTTAGAGGGTGTTCAGCATGTTGAGCATGAGGCTATAAGAAAAGATCAAGAACATGATGTGGCTCCATCAGGTAAAGAGAACCACTCTAATGTTCTTTTAATTAATGAAATACTTGTAACAATAATAATAGTTTCATTTGAAGACTATCGTCCAATTTCTTTGTGTAACACGATTTACAAAGTCATTTCTAAGGTGATTGCCAATAGACTTAAAAAAGTTTTACCTTCGATGATCTTAGTAGAACAGAGTGGATTCTCTCCAAAAAGGTCTATTTTTGAAGGGGAAATTGATGAAGCTATTCATTCGGTAAGGTTGGCAAAAGTGGAGAAATTGATGGTGAAATTAGACATTAAACAGGCTTATGATGAAGTTAATAGGAGTTTTCTCCTAAAGGTCCTTGAGAAGTTTGGTTTTTGCAGAGAGTGGGTGGCATGGATTCGGAGCTGTATTAGCACCCCTCATTTTTCAGTGTTGTTAAATGGGAGCCCCCAGGGCTTTTTTGAATCTAGTAAGGGGATCAGGCAAGGAGACCCCATCTCTCCTTTCCTTTTTATTATTCTCGCTGAATCGTTAGGGAGGCTGATTGTAAAGAAAAGGTGTAGTGGGCTGTGGAAAGGCATTGTTGTTGTGGAAGGGGTTGATCCAATCTCGCATTTACAATTTGCTGATGACACTTTTCTTATGGGGGATGCAACCATTAGAGAAGCTCGGGTGATGAAAGATTCTCTAGATGAGTATGGGGAGGCTTTTGGTCAATGTAGCAATTGGCGGAAGTTTGAGATTTTCTTCTTTCAGGTTCCCATAGCTAAACAGATTGAAATTTGTAGGATTTTGGGTATGCAGGTTGGTTCACTACCGAGTAAGTTTTTAGGTATTCCACTCTTTGGGGGAGCTAATAAAGCTGGTATTTGGAAAGATTTGGTGGACAGCGGCTTAAATAGGATGGATGGTTGGAAAAGTAAATGGCTAACGGCTGCTGGTCATTTACTCATGTTAAAAAGTGTGATCTCGGCCATTCCAGTATTTTCCATGATGTGTTTGAAAATTCTGAAGAAGGTGGTGAATTCAATAGGGTAGCGAATGTAGAAGTTTTTCTGGAATGGTGCAAATGATCAAGATAAAATCCCTTTGTTAGATTGGGAGAAAATTTGTCGATCCAAAGCAAAGGGGGGGGCTAGTTTGAGAGATTGGCATTTGATGAATGAAGCTCTGGGTGCGAAGCTGGTGTGGAGTATATATACAAACCCTGATCTCTTATGGGTCAAAATCCTAAAAGAAAAATATTTGGATTTGATGGTGGATAATTGGATCTTCACTGTTAGAAATCCGATGAAGGGATCAACTATCTAGAACTTTATAGTTTCTTGTAGGCCGATAATAATTAATCACATTACTTGGCAGATTGGGGATGGGTTAAATGCGAAGTTTTGGGATGACTCGTGGAATGGGTATCCAATTTTAAAAGTAGATGAAGGTTTACAGGATCTAAGGCAGTTTTTTATCCAAAGGTGGGGAGACAAAGTTAGTAACTATTTAGAACTTAAAAGGGGCCCTTTAGGTCAAGAATGGGGGTGGAAAGAAGTGTGTTTTGAAGAACTTTTAGGTTGCCAAATTCAAAAAATGAAGGAGATTTTGAGGGGGCTTCAAGTACTCCCAATAAACATTGTAGATAAAGTGGTCTAGTGTGGGCCAGTTAATGGGAACTACTTAGTCAAGGTTGGATACCAGCTGTTGGACTCTATTGAGGGTGAGGTTTTTTCGGCAAAAAGTTCATGTTGGAGTAAGGAATGTTTTCCCAAGGCTGGTGCTTTTGTTTGGTTGGCAGTGAAGGGGAGAATTCTTTTAGGAGAAAGGAGGAAGCATTTGGGTTTTGCTGGTCCGAAAAAGTGTGTTCTTTGTGGGGTGGTAGAGGAATCAACTGATCACTTACTTCTACAATGCAAAATTTTTGCTACTTGTTGGGATTCTCTTAGGTTAAAACTTGGTTGGCAAGGTCCCTGGAAAAATTCGATGAAGGGTGTTTTTGAGGGGTGGCCACACCTCTCTGGTTCATCCCTCTTCTCAAGCATCTGGGTGGTAAGCCCATCACTTGTAATTTGGGAATTATGGAAGGAGCATAATAGAAGGATATTTGAGAATAAATAAGATACAGTTCCTAGAATCAAAAACAGAATTGATCAAGCAATCATGGAAGTTGTGAATGCTTCGGCTGCACAACTCCACCTTCAAAAGTGTCCTTTTCAGTGGAGGATAGCAGGTTTCAAAGATCGTGGCTAGGGCTAAAGGTAAAGTATGGGCATCTGGAGGTGGGGATAAATGGGGTACAGGTTTCTTCAAAGGAGGTAGCTTGGGAAAAGCCGAAGGAAGGATGGCACAAGGAAAATTTTGATGGGGTTGCAAAGGGCAAACCGGGGCCCTCAAGAGCAGGGGCTATTATCCGTGACAGTCAAGGCAATCTGGTAGCATTTGGAGCTCGAAAGCTGGATGATGGTACAAATAACGTTGCAGAAGCTAAGGCGGCCCTTCTGGCTATAGGTTTAGCTAAATCTTTGGGGGTTAAAAATTTGCACTTAGAAGGTGACTCTTTGATTATAATCCAAGCAATAATTAATGGTGGAGCTTTGGCGTGGCATCTGCAAGGTTTTATCCGAGCAATTTTGAGTGTTTTAAGCTCGTTTGACAAATTTGAAATCTGTCACATATGTCGAGCTGGCAATGGAGAAGCGGATTTCCTTTCCAAGTGGGCAACATCTTTTGAAGTGATAGGTGAAACTAGGGTGGAGGACTTTCGCCAAGTGGAATTGCCAGGGGTTTGGCCGTAATATTTTAACACTGGTTTTGGTACCAGTGAGTGATGTGTGATGGCGGAAGAGGACGGATTGTCTGTTGAATGGAAAAAAGTGGGGTACCGTCTCAGTACAAATGGTAATTAATAGGGCAGGTGGGTCTTTTCTTTTTGAAGAATGTTGGCGTGTGATGGAAGTGATAGTCGGGCCTTTTTTCGCCTTGTTTCGAGGTGGCTGGATGAGACAATTTGATTTTGATCCAATGAAAGTACTAAATTTTAAATGACTTCAGGTTCGCACAGGAGGTGGTGGCGTCACAGTTTTAAATGGGTTTTCCAAGGGAAGGACGGGGTGGACGAATTGCCAAGTTGTTGAGGTGATGGGATTATTTAAAACATGCAATGGTAGCAATTTGTTTTCTAATAAATTTCTGGTGAAGGGTTTGGTGCAGGTAAAGGCTTTTTAGTTTGAGGTTTCTGAAAGCAAGGGAAATGGAAGCGATGTATGGGTTTTCGACAAAACTGCAACAGCAAGGTTTCTTCGGGCTAGTGTCTAAATTCAGATTGAAGTATTTATTGAAAAGTCCTCATGACGAGGTGATAGAGGCAGTGTTGGAGACTCTAGGATCACATTTTATGGAGGCCACTCATAGAGGACGAATGAACGTTGATATAGCCTCGATGGTGTTTGCATGGGGTCTTGAACTAAACGAAGAAATTGGGGTGGTAAAATGGGTGATGAGATCACTGTTTGTGGAGGAATTGCTCAGGAAAATGGAATCCCTGTTAGAATGGGTTGTTCTGGGGAAAGGATACGACATCTCGAAAGGCATCGAAGATGTGGATGAAGCCACAGAAGAAGGCCTAATTCCTTTTGTGAGGTGGCTGAGGAGAGTGGATAGGGAAGTCTACAAGTTGGGAATCTTAACAGCATGGGAGAATTTAAAGCTTGTGCTGCAACAGCAAGAAGCTACAGAGCGGAGGGAGGGCATAGCCCAGCCTCACCAAATATCAAGACAAATGCGGTTTGCGAGTAGGGGAAGAGAAAGGGGTGGGAGGTCTGGTAGAAATGGTGCATAATTAATTAGGGTATGCGTTTTTGAAGGTGAAACAAATTTTTTTGGCTAAAAGATGGCTCGTAGTGGGATGAAATTGTGAGGGAGCAGAGGGAAAGGAAGTAGGGAAAATGGCGAGCGCATGGCTAGTAGGAATGCGAACAGTGCAGATGGATGAAGGTTTTTTGGTGAGCAGAAGGCGGAACTTCCAAAAGTAAAACTACTTTCAACTTAGCCTTTAGACAAGATCAAAGTTTTTGGAATTCCGCTACAACGAAGTTTGAAAAATTTGTATGAAGCAATGGCGGAATGCTGTATTTTTTGTTTGGTGTCAAGATAGATCTCTACGGTTTACCGGATTGAGCTTTCGAAGTTTCATGATGGATGGATCTGTCTTTTGAGCGATGCTTTATTTTGTAACTTATTATTATTAATAAAATATTAATATTTACCGATTAAAAAATAATAATAAAACATATCAATTTAACATTTCTTTGTTATTGCAGCAGACCCCCCTTGCAGTGGCGTCCACATCGTGAGTACACGACTAGGCATACATTAAGATCACGAACAGAGCACATAACAACTGGAGGGGGGACATATGATTTAGAAAAAGATACTCCACTTCTTTTTTTAGCTGCAAAAAAGAAAAAGAAAAAAAGTGATTGTAATCATATTATGAAAACCATATTTTTGATAATATGTAAAAATTGAAAGAATGAATGTTATATTTTATTAATGGATGAATGAATGAATGTGAATATGTTAATGAATGAATGTTATATGTTATTAATAGATAATGTTATATGTTATTAATGGATGAATGAATGATTAATGTTATATGATCGGGTATGGGGAATTGAGAGTAATGTGAGGGGGGGAAGGGCCAAATCCAAATGAGCTTCCATCATCACATGGTTGGCCCTGTTAAGTAGAGAATATTAAACTATTCTCAAAACAAAGAGAAGCTCAATAAGGTAATGCACTTTTCAATATAAGAAATGCATCGTTTGAAGCATCAAACCAATATGCAAAGATGAAAGAAGGTGCTAACTTTTCACTATGTTGGCAAAAAAATGATTATTTATACCCTGATGCCTTCATTTTCCAAGCCAATTTCTCCTGCTTTGCATAGCTCTGCCATGTTTATGGATGTGATATGACTCCTACACAAAAAACATGTACCAATTTATGGCCTTCAATCCAACTACATCCAAGTATCTTTTTAATTCCTCTATCTTTCATCAACCTCTTTACTATTTGAACCTCATATAGATGTTTTAGATGAAGAACCCATTATTGTGAAATGTGCCTCCAGTTGAGTAAAGTGAATCCATGCTCTGCATCATAATTTTAAGTTGTTTCCATTCTAATGTTCTGAGTTTAGTTTGTTTGTATGGCTTTGTATGAATACCACATTGTGTTGTGTGTGGATTTGGTTCCAAAGCTCTGTTTCTTTTGTTTTTAGTGGTGACATAATTCTAAAATTTGACTTGCATGCATAATAGGTTAGTGGAAAATTTGACAGCTCAGAAGGGTTTAGAGGCTCGATTGAGATCGATACACGGATATTTGGATCTTGTTGTTGATGGGAGGCTTCCACTTAACCATGAAATTTTGTACCATTTGCAGGTATGCAAAAATATCTCTACTTACATTCATTCAACTTACTATAATAAAATAACTGACAAAAATCTCTTTTTCATTATACTTAAAGATGGATTTTCATGCCCTGTTCCAAAGCACATGTTTTAGAATAGGCAAGAAGGATGCTGGCAAGGGTTAAGGAATTTGGATTTACACCTGCCAATTGCATAGTTTACTTCATTCACCCACCATATTGCCAATGCGTTTCACAATTGTTAGAATCATATCCTATAATTACATAACTAGTAAAATTAAAATATGTAAGTTTCAAATATGGCATTACATATCTTTCTATGAATTTTTAAAAGAAAATATCAAAATGGAGAAGTATTAACAAAATAATCTGCATAATTTCTAACAAATCAGGGAATTTTTTTGCAGAGTTATCTTGAATATATTTAAGACAAAAGTAACATATAGAGATTGAAGAAAAATATCGTTAGTCTAAAATCACTAGTCAACACATCGTAGTAGTATCTCAATTCAAAAGAACTAGGTCCACTATCCATTAGCCAGTAAAACAAATAAAATCAATTCATAAGATTATTTTGTTTTAATAGGGTTGACTAGTTGCTTGTTTCTTTTTGATTGTGAGGAAGTCATCAATATACACTTAGTTTTCCCGCTTTCTCTTGCCTCATGGCGAGAGTTTATGTAGAAGGCATCAAAGTAACCTTCAAGATTGACAATGGAAATGAGTACAAGGTCAGTATAACTTAATGTTAATTGGGTATGGATTTATTTATTCAAGACCAATTTAGATTTATTTTCTACTCACACTACTTCTATTTACATTTATGTTTTGCTAATATCCATTTTCCTTTACATTCATATTCTTCTATACATATTGTGTTTACAATAACATTTTCCTTGATTTAATCTGGGGGAAAGGACCCAGTACCTGAGCATGTTTCAATAGTTGTGATAGTAGTGGTTTATATAATGCCCAATATTTTTATCAATAGTGGACCAATAGTTGTGACTGTAAAGTTGTTAGTGTTGATGATGACTCATAGTATTTGCAAATTAGTTGCATTCAACTTAGATTTGTAGAATGTATAGAATGACATGAATTAATAACCTTGAATTTTTTATTGGACTATATAGAATTATTGAAGCTTTTACCTATATATAATTTTTCATACTTCCCAATAGGCATTTTGTCTGTTAGCTCTCGAAAACGCAGGCAAAATGCCTCAAGAGGTTGTCAAACTTTTGGTACATTTCAGGGTAACATAGAAGGCCAAATAGTTTAGACCTTCTTCTCTTCAGGTGATGCTAGACCTAGGCAGGTATACCTATATGAATGAAGCAGACTTGATTTGTGTTTATTTTTTAAGCAATTTATCCACAATGGCAAGTGGGAGTGGACAATTGAATCTTTATTATGGTATAGATTGTATAAGCAATATCAAGGCTAATCCTAATATGTTCAGTTAACAGATGTAAAATATAAAATGGATGAACTAAAATGAAGTATGTAAGACCAGTGCCTTGTTGGGTATAATGATTCTAATGAAGATCTAGAAAAGTGTAATTTGTGATGGCAACAATTCAAACTGTTCGGTACACAAATGTAGTTTGCAACTTGTACAAACATGCAAGTAAATGGCTGACAACTCTACTTGAGACATGATGACAAACTTGATTATTTGATTCTTCTTACTAATCAAATTAATACTTTCCAGTTATTGTGATTGATTATAAAGATTTAATCTTTACTTGAAAGAACCAAATGATCACATCACACAAATACAACACGTGTATTGACAAACTAATATATACTTGATATACCAATTTGAACAACAAAAAAGCATCAAAATGGAGACAATCAACTAACTGTATAATTCCACAGACAGCTGATACCAAAGACTTTCCCAATGTTTCCTACCCTTTAATTTTCCTAAGCTGGTAGCTTCCATTTTATCTTCTCAAAATTGCAGAATTTAGGGTTTATAGAGCTTATTGTATTTTGCTTGAAATATTTGAACTGAAGAAATACCCTGGCCCTTCATTTTTCGCCTTTGCTTCCTCCTCTACCAATTCCACAATGTCTTTAATCAATTCCCTTCAATTCATGAAATTACTTATGCTTCGCGGCACCATTAATCTCTTAGCTTAAACACGAGTGTAGCAGATTTTCATATTTCTCACTGTCACATCATGTGATTATATCGATAAGACATTTCAAACCTTGGGTGATCCTTTTATTTCGAGCTTAACCAATGTTCACTGAACCTCCTATTGATCGGAAAGACATCACATCCTTTTCACCAATACAAAATTCATCCATTTAGTTTATATAAATATCACCTAGAGTCACCCCGATAATTATTTCGATCCATTTGTATCTTCATCAGTAAGAGATCATGTATCGCTAGGATATTCTGCAGTTTCCCTGACATGGTGAGTCTCCCCGATGATTATTCTTTTGATCTCAAGTATGTCACCAAGACTCCTGTCGATGTAATCTTATTGGCGTGACATAGCGGGTTGGGTAGACATTCAAAACTTACTTCGATGGTATATGTCTTGCTGATATGCTTCCCTTGTGCTTCGTCGATGAGACATGATGAGTATCTCGTCAATGAAACTTCATTGCTAAGACCACATGTCAGTCCTCCCAATATATCTTCTCAAGAAATTTTGATCACTGTAACAATCTTCATCTTTCACTGATATGCCTACATTTGAACGAATAGTTTTTTTTTTTTTTAAATTGCATTGTTTCGTCGAACTTTCGACGAAAGCAACCGATGAACCTCCAAAAGCGTCCGACGAATTTGCAATACTTCCGATGAAACTTTCATTGTAATGACTTGCCCGACTTGCCCATTTCGTCGTCATTTCAACAAACTTCTGACGTTTTTCTGACGCTTTGGCAAAGGCAAGCCACTTGTGTTCTAGCTATTGTTCGTCGCTCGATCGACGAACTTTTCGTCTATATTCCGACGAACACCATATCCCTTTTTCGTGGCGGCAACTGACAAATCTGAGTCATGATTTTGATGTTTTAAAGCTAGTCGAGAAAGTGACGCAAATTATTTTAATGATTCGTCGATATTCTGACAATAGGTTATCAATATTGCAACAAAATTTCGTCAAAAATTGGAGTCAAATATAGTAGTGCCACTATGTATCTTTTACAAGAGCACTGAAACTTAAATGCATATTGTTTCTGATACTAAGAGAAAACATCATATTAATAGTCATGGGTATTTTGGTTATCATCTTGTTTTTACCATCAATAATAATGCATGAACCCTTTTCAAATTTGACAATGTGACCTTTTTGCACAAGTTGACCTACACTTAACAAATTATGTTTTAAGCCTGACACATAAAATACATCACCAATATATTTTTCCTCACCTTATTTTGTTGTGATTAATATCCTCCATTTCCCCATGACTGATGCAATTGTATTATTTCCCATCTTAACCTCAGATTTGATGGACTTGAATCCAAATTCTAAAATAACTATTTGCATTATGTCATATGATTATTGCACCTGTTGTCAACATACCATTTGTCATCATTTACTTTCTCCTTTGTGCTGCATGTTAGCAAGACATATCATTCATGCCCTTCACCTTCATTTGCATATTGGGCTTCCTATTTACTTTCATCTGCAATCTCTTTTTTACATTCAGCTGCAATATGTCCATACTTTTGATAATAATAAAATTGAATAGATGATTTATCATACCTCTGAAAACCTCTACCTCTTTGCTGAAAATTTTTTCTTCCTCTACGTCTTGCTTAAGTGCAACTACAATTTTCTTCATCACTTCTATTACTTCTTTGACCTCTGCCTCTTTGTTGAAAACGTCCTCCTCTTCCTCTTGAATTTCTACTTCTTCCTCTTTGTAGTGAAGATGATTCTGGTGCAACTTCTTTTTCTTTCAAAGATACTTTGCTCTTTAAAGCTTTCTCAAGTGGCTCTTTTGTTGATTTATTTATTCTTTGCTCATGTGTGTATAGTGAACCCATAAGCTCATCTACAAATAAAGTGGTTAGATCTTTTGATTCTTCAATAGCTAGAACTACAGGATCATATTTTGTAGGAAAACTTCTTAAAATATTTTCAACAATTTTTTGATCATTCATAACCTCGCCATTTATTTTCATCTAATTAACTATCCCCATTGTGCGAGTGAAGAAATCTCCTAAACTTTCAAAATCTAACATTTGTAAAAGTTCAAAATCTTTTCTAAGCATTTGTAAACGGACTGTTCTTACTCTTTTTGTACCTTGAAATGATTGTGCAAGAAGATCCCATGTTTCTTTGGTTGTCGAAATAGTTGTAAATCTTGGAAGGAGAGTTTCATCAAAACCCTACACAATAAACAATAATGCTTTCTGATTTTTTTTTTCGATTATTCTCCAATAAATTCCTTTCATTTTGTGTGAGTGTTGCTAATGCTGTTGCATCTACCGGTTATGAATACCCATTTTACACAAGATCCCATAACTCCTGTGATCTAAACAAAATTTTCATTTGAAAACTCCAAAAATCATAATTTTTCCCATTAAATTTAGGAATTTGCAACTGTGTATTGTTAGCATTCATTGTCATTTCAAACCTGCTTTGATAACATATGTTAGAAACAATAAACTGAAAACAACAAATGCTAGTACACGAAAAATAAACCAGAAATTTAATACTCAATAATAAACTGTGATTAAATTCACAGAGACAAAGAATATAAACTTTTTATTTACTCAGAAAATATGTTGCAAACTGTCTTCACAATTTTATTGAGAAAAAGATAGATATATATGTATAAAACAACAACTACTTAAAAAATCTTCCAAATAGTCACATTTTGGAAAACTTCCCCAACTCAAAAAAACTAAAACTAAAATCTATAAGAAACTTTCCTAACACAAAAAAAACTAAAGCATAGACTATGGGAAACTTTCCCAACTAACAACTATACAAAACAGATTTTTACTAATTGTCTATGGATATGGGCAGGCCTGGAATTTGACGGCCACCTCTACCTGTCATAAAAAATTTTGTGACGGTTTGATTATGTAAATACCTGTCATTTGACGTCTTATAAAAAATATAAATTGTAAAAAAAATACCATCTCTATCTCTTTCATACTAGTTCTTTTACTTCTAATTCTTTTTTTTCATTCATACTCCTTTTTTTGTTTTCATTCATACTCATAGAAACATAGCAATAATTTATAAAAATACCATCTCTATCTCTTTCATACTAGTTCTTTTACTTCTAATTCTTTTTTTTCATTCATACTCCTTTTTTTGTTTTCATTCATACTCATAGAAACATAGCAACATTTAACATGTACTCCAAAACCCCAAACAGTTGTCAGCTTTGTAAATAAAAACAATCATCATAAATAAAAATAAAAAATCATTATAAAAACCAAATAAAATTTTAGAGGAATTCAAAACATACAAATACTCACCAATAAAATTGGAAGCTCTCCAATATCACCTATAAAACAATAAAAACAAAAAATCATTTATAAAAGCTAAATAAAATTTTAGAGGAATTCAAAAACATACAAATGCTCACTAATTTCTAAAATTCAAAAACATACAAATGCTCACTAATAAAATTGGAAGCTCTTATGTAAAGCACACAAATTTTGTATCTTCAAAAAAAAAAAATTTCTTGTTGGGATATATATATCTTAGTAAAAAAATGTAAAATTAAAAAACAGTAATAATTAGTAATAAATCTAAAAAACATAAATTTATTAAGAAGTTTCTAAATTCATATTAAAAATAAATCTTGTTAAAAATATGTTAAAAGTTAAAAAACAATTATATTCTATTTTGAAAAGATTTTCAATTTAAAGTTTCTAAATTTATCTTTAAAATAATCAAAATTTTAAATTTATTGTTAAAAGTACTTTAAAAATTAGAAAGAATTATATTTCCTAATTGAAAAGATTTTAAACTAATTTATATTTTTATAATATATATATATATAATATTGTCTATAATTTTTTTTACGGTTTAATAATAATTTAAAGTGTCATATATACGGTTATATAAAAATATAGCAAGTCAATTTATACGGTCTAATAAAATTTAAAGTTGTAATATACGGTCTAAAATGCAAAAAACGGTCAAATAGACCATCAAATTCCAGGCCTGGATATGGGGTTTGATGAATTTTCTAAAAGCATTGTGGTGTATTTTGTAGGATTCCATTAGTAATCAGAGGACAAAGGCGGTAGCTGCACAAAGGTGGAACTTGCGGAAACCAGTGTATAAGAAGGTGGATGAGGTGTAGCCGGCAACGACAGGGCAGAAAATGGTTATGTTGAAGTATGGGAGTAGGGTTGTTCCGGAACCAGTGAGATGTGGTACCAGCTTAAATACCAAATTTGACCATCTATTCAGTTGAATAGATTATCGGAGACATTTTTTCAATCCTGCACTGCAAACTTGAGATAATAAATCAAATTATAGGTAGTATTTCTCTCTACTCTATTATCAGATGAAATAAACTTATATTAATGAAAAGCTAAATCCAAATTTTTAACATTTTATAAGTTAAATGGATCAGTAGATCTAAGAATGAAATTGGGTATCAACTGAAATGTAATTGAAATATTAAACATTGAATGCACTATCATGTACGCAATAGTTTTTAGTTGAGAAGCCACAATAGTTTTTAGTTGAGAAGCCAGGTAGTTGAATGTTTCTATTTTTCTGAAATCTATTAGGCACTAAGCTCACCGTCACTGGTGAACTGTGTAAGGCCATGTGGGAAATCGGTAGGATTTTCATAGGTGAATTTCAACTTGAATTATAATGACATCATCTTGTACAAAACCCTATAGTGTTGACTTGGAAGATGCAGTTGAAGTTTTATTCTTGTCTACGGCTTGCATTGAAGGTACGTGGCCTTCTTCTCTTCCTTGAACGGCGTTTTTAGTGGGCTTACATTTGCATTTTATGAACTTGAAGCTTTTAATCATTCTAATAGACAACACGTCATTTATGTAAAGAAATCCATTGTAGGGGATAAAGGTTGTGACAGAAAACTTCTATTAGGGGAAAAAAAAAGGACCTGGTTGGCGGCCTCTTACAAGGGAAAAAAAGATTTTGCATAAAAAAACAGAACAGGACAAGTGCGGGAAACTTGCTGGCTAACTGATTCTCCGCACTTTGGTGGACTCTGTTTTTGGCTCTGGGAGACAAGCCCATAAAAACAACACTCACTAAATTCACCATTGTTCCACGGGAGGGAGAAATTGAGAATGGTATTATAAAATGCAAATGATCCGTTTTTTTTAATTTTTTAAAGTCAAAGTTCAGACTTTCTTCCTTTCCAGCTCTTTTCACATCTACCCATCTCGACTATTTTTGCTGAGGCACTTAAATTTATGTTTGACCTCTAAATCTGGAATTTTTATGTCTATTCAGCTTCTGGACTGAAAACAGTCTTATTCCCTAATACGAAGACTGCATTCTTGGAGATTTTATTGAGGTAAGCGCAGCTGGGCTGAAGAGAAGTCAAAGCAGACATCTTCCCAAATGAAGTTTATGAAGCTGGGATCCAAACCATACATATTCCAGGCAGAGGCTAATTTCAGGTTAGCAATTATCATAGTACAGCTTCAAAATAACATTTTGACTGCACAGACTATACTCTATTTTGGCATGCAATATATAAAAGCTAACAAATATTTCAAAATTTTGCATGGAGCATCTCAAAACTTTGCAGGGAGCATACCGTCACCATCTGGAAGCAACTTAAGGGTATCCGGAACCAGCAACAGATGAAAGATGGACTCTGTCAACCAGCAACAAATGAAGACTATGGACTCTTTGCAACCAGCAACAAATGAAGCATGGACTCTGTCAACCAGCAACAAATTAAGACCATCTCCAACGCGGTAAACCTAAACTCACCAGCACCATTGAATGCAGCATTCAATATTTCCAGATTTTTCCAGACTTCACCTCATGCCATATTTGTCCTTCTGCCGCCGAATTTCATTGCTTGAAGTACAATATTCATTTAGTTCTGCACAATTTATTATGCAGTCTATTCGATAGGAATTCATTGATAAATTAAATAAATCATTTCTTGATTAGATTGCGTGAGAGTTTTTGCATCAACTTTTCTCCTTGAGCTCTTTCATCCCGATGATGGATCACGCTCCGTGATTCAAAACGTTGATGCAAAAACTCTCACACAATCTAATCCATGAACGTGTGCAACAACAATCGATATGGATTGTGAAAACTTGATATTATTAAATCATTTCTTTTTCACCCTACTCTTCCACAATTGTCCAATCAAAAAATTATTATACAATACTAATAATAATAAAATAAAAATGAACGGCAATATCCAATAGGTTAACAGATAAATCAATTTTCTACAATTATTAAAACAATACAAATATCCTAACATTGCAAATGCAGGAAAATATAAAAAAGTACTCCAATGTGATTGGCCGGAAGCATAATAAAGTTGCATCTAACCGATGCTATAGTTTCTGCCTGTCGGCAGGAACTAATATGGCGAGGGGCTGTTTATGAGAGCAACAACGATGAACTGCGGTAGAGAATTATAAATGACATGCATTAAAACCAAAGTACGTATAGAACCACAGAAAAATCAACGCACAAGATGACTTCAATCGTCTTGCACGATTAAGGAATAATCTCAGCCATCGATTGTCAAAAGAAGGTGTTCACTTCAAATAAGAACGAATATCTATATTCCCACTCACCTATATTTGGGAAAATGGATAGTAAGTAACCAAACATTAAATGTACCTTTACTTAATAGTCACTTTTGATTGCATATTATAAAGAAAATTTTAAAAAATAATGGAATATTTTATTCTTAGCATTAAATCTTATTTTTTAAATAAGCGGGGCCTAGGCTATCAACACTTATCCCCACAATACGATCACACACAATCATCAAACCCTCTCCTCTACCCCCTATTCTTTACTATATTCATCAATAGGAGTTTTTACTCTTGTTCATTGACTTCACTAGAGTTTTTGTCAACTAGAGCATCCATGGCTTTCTCAAGGATGGCGTCAAAACCTAAGCTCCCACATTTTTTGCTCATCAATATTTTTGTTTTTTCCTAGGTGTTTTCTTGATCTTAAATAAGCTCTTTTAAATACTAGCAAATTATTCTTAGCATTAAATCCTATTTTTTAAATAAGCGAGGCCTAGGCTATCAACACTTATCCCCACAATACGATCACACACAATCATCAAACCCTCTCCTCTACCCCCTATTCTTTACTATATTCATCAATAGGAGTTTTTACTCCTGTTCATTGACTTCACTAGAGTTTTTGTCAACTAGAGCGTCCATGGCTTTCTCAGGGATGGTATCAAAATCTAAGCTCCCACATTTTTTGCTCATCAATATTTTTGTTTTTTCCTAGGTGTTTTCTTGGTCTTAAATAAGCTCTTTTAAATACTAGCAAATTATTCTTAGCATTAAATCCTATTTTTTAAATAAGCAGGGCCTAGGCTATCAACACTTATCCCCACGATACAATCACACACAATCATCGAACCCTCTCCTCTACCCCCTATTCTTTACTATATTCATCAATAGGAGTTTTTACTCTTGTTCATTGACTTCACTAGAGTTTTTGTCAACTAGAGCATCCATGGCTTTCTCAAGGATGGCGTCAAAACCTAAGCTCCCACATTTTTTACTCATCAATATTTTTGTTTTTTCCTAGGTGTTTTCTTGGTCTTAAATAAGCTCTTTTAAATACTGGCAAATGGTTTGATATTATTCACAGTGGGCTTTAGTTTTGATGATGTGTTTTATTGTCATACCACCCAACACATCTTAATGTTGACCTTTCTATTCTTGGTGAAATATTTTGGTGTTTGGCAAAAAAATTTACTCTTCAATAATGATCCACATCTCCCAACATGTTTCACACTTTTTCTAGTGCATTTGAAAATATTAATGACCTATATTTTAAACCTAATAGACTATTTTGGTTTTTGTAGTCATTTAAGTATTTTTGCTAGTGACATTTTATTTCTCCAATCCCAACAATTTATAGTTTTCTCAAGGTTTTTCGAACTTTTCATATCCTCTAGCTTTTTTCTTCCAACATGATTTCAGATTTTCCACATTTTTCATGGTTGGCTTTGGTTTGATGAGCATGTCATTTCCTCAACTAGGGTTTTCTTTCTGGGTGATTTTACTATTATTTTCCAAGCTTCCATCACTTTCCAACATTTTTGGTTTGCCATGTTTTCACATGCCATATTTTGTGGTCATATGCACACATGATTTTTCACATGCATTGCAATAGTGAATTTTTTTATTCTCCACTATTTTTTAACCTATACCAAGCCTTTTATAACACTTATTTTCTTGGTGACATTTTCCCATTACTCAGTGACCCTTAAAATTTTAAGGGTGAGTTGATGTTTTTAGCCAACTTGCAAGGAATATTTCATATTAGTAGCCTATTTCATCTATTGATGTTAGCATGATATCATGCTAATTATAATGTTAGTAGCAGAAATGACCCATTCACTTGTCCTACCAAACCTTATTTTTTCTTGAACTAGTGGTTTTTTTTCTTTTATGCACAACTTGGATGTAAAGTATGAAGGTTTCATGAACAATATATCATTGGAAAGTTGGTTCTGGGTGCTTTCTAGTGGTGTAGGTAGTTTTTTGAGATTTTTTAGGTGGTACATTTTATCACTTTTTAAATATAAATATTTTTTTTGGCACTTAAGCTCATATTTTTTGGCTAGTTTCTTCATTTTTATGAGTCTCAAGTGGCATTGAAAAGGTATTTTAGAGATCATTCAAACTATCCATGAACTTTTTCAAGATTTTGTCCTCAATATGTTTTTATTTAATTTTTTTTATTTTCTCACATGTCGGTTGATTACTTGGATATTTTGTTACTTGAAATTTTTTTGTTTGTGTGGGATGACTTTTCTCGTACCATTCTTTATGCATTTTAATTTTACTTTTTATTTTTTTGGGTATTGTAAGCATCTTTTTAATGTAATTTTTTTATTTGTAGGCCCATTGAGATAGTGTCAATCTTGTGTATATTTTTTGGGATTTTAAATATCATGTTGTGTCGTACTTTTTACTTCCACTATTTAATAAAGTTCCATGGGGGTTGTGTAATGAATTAGTTCTTTCCATCACACCTTTAACAAGTAAGTTTACCTCCACAAAAACATCGAATCCTGGTGATTCTTGCCTCATGTGCATGTGTGCTTTATTTCACCCACTCTTTTTAGTTGTAGGTACTTTCTTGTGCATATATAGATGATATTCATTCTCCTTCATTCACTACATGGTGACACATAGTTTTAGTGGACCTATCATCCCTCTTCCTTGTCAACATTATGGGATTTTCATATTGTTGGTACTAATGCTTCCTTGGTTTCACTTTAGAGTGAACTATACATCTAGTATTTATTTGTATGTACTAGAAAGACACAATGGGTGGTTACCCATGTATTTCAGTGAGATGAAGCACTTACCATATAAACACCTTTTGCATTCCTATTATAGAGATAACTTTCCATCCTTAGTTGATCAATTTCCTCAAACTATTGGCACCTATGTTTTGAATAGTAGTTTACTTGCATTGGTTGATTAGTGTTGTTGGCATCACTTGTGTAGATTCATGTTCCATTTGTATCTTTGGCGGTTAGATATTTCTCCTTTTTTCCATCTAATCAATTATTCGAGTAGTGTCCTTGGGGGAACTCGTGTAGATTTTTGTCTTCTTGATCCTAATCTTCATATTGATTTTAGAGGAGGTTCTTAATTTTTAGCGCCATAGCAGTCATCATTTGAAAAAAAAATTGTAGCTTCTTGATGCTTTAGTTATGTTCATCGTGTCTATTCATTTTGGGATTTTTTTTTGGAGGCTTCTTAATCCTTTATCTTGTACTTCTCTCTTTTAGAGAAGAGCTTTTCCAATGAAATTTTCTCCTTTTCTCTCAATTGAGAGATATTTTAATTTGTACATAAGTACCTCATAAGGCCTTGCCATGATGCATATTTTGCATTTTATGCATTTGTATTTAGAGGTTTTAGCTACTCCCTATGTTACATTTAAGAGAGGGTGTTAGAGTGAAAATTTGTTCTACTTTAGGTCCCTTTTCAGTCTAGTGCTTAAGCTTAGCTAGGTAATATGCTTTTTTGTCTCAATTCATATGATGAAGACACATGTCATGATCTTTTATTCTCACTTAGGGTTTCTCTAGAGCTACTTTTTTTTCTTTTTCTTTTATAAGGATTCATTATATCATTATTCACAAATAGTGAGGTTTGCACATTAATGATGATTCCTATTTTTAGAAAACATTGGCCCCCATAACTATTTTTCTCTTTATGTGATAGATTTTTAATTGTAGGTGATCCTTGGGAGTTGTAGGGTTTATGGATCAACTCTAACTCTATATTGCCTCAAATAATATGTTATAGTTATAAACATGTAATATGATACTTCCTTCCATTTGATCATGTTAGACATGTTTAGGAATAAATAATAAAAAATAAATTACAACTATTATTTCTTGATAAGTGTAACCATAGATTGGTTCAATCATTACACAATGAAAAACTTACAAGGAAATAACATGTGAATTCTCTCATGTTAAATGAAATAGTATGTGTGAGAAAGAGAGAGAGAGAGAACCATATAGCCTTATTCATTCAATCATTATATGATAGATTAAAAAGTTATAGTACACATGATTTTTATTCTACTAATTATTATATTTTTAAAGATTGTGTTGTATCAAAATGGTTATATGATTATTTTCTTGAGAAAAGCTTGGTTGAAGATATTAGTGGATTCTTATAGTTTTTATAGTAAATCTTGTATAAATTTCTTTTAAAAAATATTATGTGATTTTATGTTTAATTTCATTGTTGCTAACATCTCTAATTTGATTTGATTTTGAAAAATATCTAATTCTCTTAATTAAACTAGAAATTCTAGCAATAGCTTCACCATATTAGATTCTAATGGAGATCTCCTCCTCAAAGTGCACACATATTCCCTCATTTCCAACATCCTTATTCTCAAGGATGTCTATGGTAAATTGCTTCTCACATTACGCCACAAGGTATACACTTCATTTGTATATTTTTGTTCTACATATTTATATTATTATTGATTGTGTGGTTCTATTTATTCCTTTGTAGCTTCTTAGTCTACAATAAAGATGGGAAGGCTATCATGGATATAAGTTGGATGATACAAATACCTCTTCAATATGATGAAGTATTTGATTTTAACAATGAAAGAGCGCCTCCTTGATTTTTTTAATTCTTTCTTTATTTTATTTGCCAAAAAATCTTAATCTTTTGGTGAAATAATTTTATGCATGTGAAATACAACTATCACAATATAGGTGCCATGCTTAGTAGAAATATTTTTAAACAATGTATTGAGAATGACTTCAATTAGGCTTTCATGATGGATTTGATTGTTTTGCTAAAATAGGTTTGCCTAAGGATACTAACCTTTCTCATGTGAGAGGATCACATAAAGGCCAAGATAATCACACCACCCTCCTAGTTACCAATACCAAAGGAGGAAGGAACTTTTCTTTAGTTTTTTTGTATTTATATGCAACCCAACAATTATTTGATTGTAGAAATACTTTCCTATAATTTTGCTATTACTTAGAATATATTAATTTTATTAATAGCTTAATATTCTTTGATGTGTTCTAATTTTATTTTGAACTTTAATATTCTTCTAAAATATTGGATGCAATTATTTTAATTTTTGTTGTCAAGTCATGACCTCAAGATTATAGTACTATTCTTTTGGATATTTCTTTTATTTAGTCATTTAATTTTACTATACTAATCATAATACAAACATAGAAAACTAATGTAGAGATGTTCAAGGTGTTCCATCTATCTACACTCTTCTCAAACATCACACTCTACAATGATCAAAAAGTCAATAATAATTTTACATTTCATTCTATCAAAAAGTGGTAATTAATATAGTCTATTGCTTTTTTAAATATTGAATAAATAGGCATTCACTAAAAGAACTCATGCTATTGGACAATGTAAAGGTGTAGATTCATTCGGAGAGATTTGAGTGCATGTACACTATCATGTACAAGAGTTATTTGATCCATCTTAAGCATTTTTACATAGATTTCATATTTAAATATTTTTTACTATCTCACAATAACGATTGCATTTGTTTCTACATGTAATTATTGGTATATTGATGAGAATATTAGATATTTTGACATTTGAACCTAGATCCTACTTGTGGCTAGTAGATTTTCATAGACCCACATGCCCTCTCATGATGAAAACTTTCAAACTTTAACAAGAAATATATTTCAATTCACACATACCTTGTAAGATACATTCATGTTAAGATAAACTATGATACCAAATTCAAAACTTTAAAATGATATAATTTAATTCTGATAGATTTATATAAGATAAAATTTTAGTTATGATACAAATTTTTTTATTCTAATAAATTTTTTAATAAAAAATATCATATATCAAGTAATTAAAGTTTTTTAAAAAATATCCTTCTCTAATAACTCATCAAACCAATGGATCAGATTGCTAGTTTAAATAAAACAACAAGAATCAAAATGATCCTTTTTCAGAATTAAAGTAAGAGCACAAAGTTGATAAAGTTTCAATAGCTTTGAAAGAAAAAAATTATGTACACCTCAAGTGCCTCTTCACAATAATTGCTTGTATAACAACTTAAATCTGACTTTTGCAATAGAAATTATCAGATTTAATGAAATTTCCAGCGTTAAAAAATATCATATATCAAGTAATTAAAGTTTTTTAAAAAATATCCTTGTCTAATAACTCATTAAACCAATGGATCGAATTGATAGTTTAAATAAAATGACAAGAATCAAAATGATCCTTTTTCAGAATTGAAGTAAGAGCACAAAGTCGATAAAGTTTCAATTGCTTTGAAAAAAAAATTGTGTACACCTCAAGTGCCTCTTCACAATAATTGCTTGTATAACAACATAAATCTGACTTTTTGCAATAGAAATAATCAGATTTAATGAAATTCCCAGCATTAAAATTGTTATTTCCCATCACAAAGTTCTACAAAAACTTCATTTTCAAGTAAGCCTTCAAATCAGATAAAAAGATTAAATAAAAAAATTGACACTACCAAATAAATTGCAGTTTTTTATTCACATTTTAAAAGATATTTTCTTCAAAATTTAAAAATCAAATCTCATTATTTTTAAAAAAAATTGGTTATCTTTTTGATAAAGACATAATGCAATGATCAAAGTCATAATATTATTGTGGTGGCTACCAAGGTTCAAACCTTTATTGGACCACTGAGCTTCTATGCCATGTACTTCCCCCGAGATAACATGTTTATAGGATATGCACCTTTGCTAGGATGTTGTGTTCACTGACTGTAGACCTTCACTGGACTGTTAAGCTCACAGATTTGAACAAAAGTAATACTACTCTGGAGACTGAGATCCCAATAATAATCTCAACAATAAAATCATTAGAAAGAGACTCCCATAAATGATTTCTCTGAATTTGGACCAAAATAAAAGCCCGAATAATCCTCAACTTAAAAAATGGTTGTCTTAAAAAGCATTTTTCAGCAGAGCCTGGAAATTTCAGTTGTCATGGTTCAAAGAACTGGCTGTGAAGTAGTCCAATTGTGCTCAGAATAAAAAATACCCAGTGTTTAATGCAAAACAGGACTCGAAAGAAGTATACATGAACAGAAAATCTCAGTAACGTTCTTTGTAGCGAACTTTCATCGTATGTTAGAATCACCATATAGAAATATGAACACATACGAGACTGGAAGGCATAGAAAAGTAAGGTGGCCCCTTTAAAGTTTAAATGAACTACAAAAGAAGAACATGAAAAACATAATGACGATAAGTATTTTTTAAATAATTACTTCTAATTTATTCTAATTTTGATGCAATATCAGTATAACAATATCAAGTTGCTAGAAGCATCCATAAACTGCGAAAAGCCTCCAGCAATCTGTGCTCTTCTCCCATCACAATCAATCCTTTCTCCACTTCACCTTCGCCCGAACCCCATTTCTCTACCCTGTACTCCTCTGTTCTGTAAGAACTGGAACGTTGTGTGAAGAGACCTGCCCATACCCACCTACCTTCCTCTACCTCCGTTGAAGATATTTCATTACTAACAGAAGATATTCGGAATTGCATACGTGGAGTAATACAACTTATAATAAAACATACAATAATGGCATCACCATTTGGCAATCGCTTCTGTACCAATTTTGGTTTGGAGTAAATTTTTTGGTTAACGAAGGAGTCAACGAGAGAGTGACTCGGAAAGGTGAAAGAGTTTACAAGGAAGGCCGCATCAGGGGCTGCCTGTGTACATACTACAATTTCACCTGCCAATTTCTGCAAAAATGCACATCAATATTCAGTGGCATCACAATCACACCAAAAAAATTAGAATTCTAAATTCCTGGAAATTATTATTACCTGAATGCTTTGAACGCAACTTTCAACACCTGATTTCCTGTTTGCTCTGAGTTCCACTCTTCTCAATCTTTCCATATGCTCCAAACTTTCTATACCCTGCACCTCCCACCTGGTATCAGCTGTCAACTCCTCCAATGCTGTGCAATGTTCCAAACCTAGTATTTTATTTACTCCATAGCTACCTTGGAGAACAAATTCTTTGAGTGAAGCTAATTGTGCAAAATTGGGAAGTGCCTCCACCCCCGGGCACTTCATTATCCTCAGCTTTTCAATGTTTACCAGATCAACAATACCGCTGATGTTTCTCAGAATTTCACACCCCTGCAAACACAAGTCTTTTACTGTAGTTGGGAGGACTTCTATCTCCGTTAGCTGGTGAATATTTCTAAGTTCAAGAGTCTCAAGGACAGGACAACAGTCTTGAGAGATGGATATTTTGGACACTTTTATTCCTGATAGGGTTATCCAATTAAGGTTGCACATTGAAGAAGTAAATGACCCTATCCCGAGATTCAATTCGCTGATTGGGCACCTGTATATAACCAATTTTTGAAGATTATTAAGTTTCCTGACTGAGTTTGGTAAAGATTTCAGTCCTGAAGAGATTATGTCTAAATTCTCTAACAGATTAAGACAACCCACATGGTCCGGCAAACACTCCAGCTTGGGACAGTTTTCAATCCTAAGATTAGTCAAAGAGGACAAATCCCCGAGAGAAGTGGGCAAGCTTGTCAGCAGCACACTCCCTATCTCCAACACTCGCAACTTCCTCAGTTGACCAATGTTGATAGGCACCTCCCTTAAGCTACTGCACCCACCTAAGTAGAGCTCTCTCAACGATTCCTGTTTTGTGATGTGAGAAGGCAATACTTCCAATTGCTTGCACTCAGAAAGTTTCACATGCTCCAGCTTTGTAATGTTCTCCAGAATGCCTGACTGTAAGGTAAGTTTATCACAGTAGCAAAGGTCAAGATGCTGCAGGAGTATGAGATCTTAACAAGAATCTGGCAACATCCCGAATTCCCGGTTCACATTCAAACTTAGATGCCGCAGGCTTTTCAAATTGCCGAAGCTGCTGGGTAGTGATGATAGCTCAGAACAAGCAGTTAATTCCAGGTGCTCTAGTGATTGGAGAAGGCAAAATTCTTCTGGTAAACTCTTCAACCTAGTTGCAAACTTAACAACTATTTTCTTCAAATGAATGAGACGTCCTATTGAGTTTGGGAACCTTTGAAAATTGGAGCATTCATCAAGAACCAACCCTCTTAACTGCACAGGAGCCTGCAGCAAAATGTTAATAAATTGGACGGAGAACATATAATTATAAAAATATGGTACTTATTAAGTTTTAAAACAGCCTAGAAGGAAGATGCTTACATCAGTGTCAATCTCCCGCAATTCTTCTAAGTGATTATCCCTCGTTGCTTTTTCACGGAGATCTAAAACCCTCAAATTTTTCAATGAACTCAATGAGCTAAGATTTTTCTGTCCTATGCCTAACCATCGAAGCCACAGTAGCTCTTTTGACATATCGCCAGTGACCTGATTATAATAATTTCCTCTACCCTGAAAATTTTTTAGTCCAAGCGAAGACGGTGAAAGGCTACAAGATCCTCCGCTAGTGTTAACTATGACCTCCCCGCCAAGTGAGCACTGAGGAAACTCCTCGACCCCACTTGTGGATCCAGCTGTTATAGATGTTATCCCTCGAATGGGAATTTTTTTTTCAATTTTAAGAAAGAAAAAATCAATAACTTATAGAAATGTAATGTCCCCATTTTGGCCATACACTCTTCTTTTGGATTTAGCCTCTTTCCGGAAATCCGTAGGCTAAGCTGAAGTATAAAACTAGGGTTTCCTCTTTCAGATACTGCTCAGTTGGTGTTCAGAGGATGTTGTGCAGACTTACTATTTATAGCAGTTTGTTATTTTTAGCAAGTCTATCTTTTGGCAATATCTATCTAGCAGCAATTCAATCCTTTGCAGTTCAATGTTCAGTTTGGCTTTCTGATGGTTTTGAAGTTAACTTACTATTTTTGGCATTTACTATTTTTAGTAAGTTCATTTTTGGCAGAAGCATCATCATCAATTTGGTTTAGTTTGGCATTTGTCAGTTTGCTATTTTTAGCAATTCATTAGTTGCAGCTTGGGCATTGTATTTGGTTATCTCCTTGGACTGAGTTTCAGACTTAGTCAATTTTCATGTCTTGAAGTTGTACCCCATGCCTAGGCTTGATAACTTCAAGTTGTTTTAAAGAAGGGGACATAAAGGGGTCAAGTGAGTATTTAATTATTTAATAAATACTTTATTGTTGCAGGATGCCTAAAAGGGAAGTTGAATGATATTTTATTATTTCAAAAAAAGTAAAAGGCAAAAAGGTGGCGTCCCTTTTGGAAGTTGAAGTGATTCAACTTTTTGGAATTTGAAGAGTTCTTGTTGCTTCATTTGCCAACTAAAGTTTATATATTGCTGCTGTTTGAAGAGCTGATCATCCAATGTTTATGCTAATGTTATGCTGTCGAAATGACAACTTGTTTTTTACTTCGAGGGATGCTTACCTCTTAGTTCCAATCCAATTTCGTGTTTGAAAGATAACACCTAGTTGGTATTATTGCTGCTTCTCAATCAGACTAGCAGATTGTGCTTCAAAATTGGTGAATTTTGGTGAGAACTTCAGTTTTTATGTTGCTGATGTATACACAACTGAAGGTGGTTTTCATTTACAGCTTTTGGTATGAATTTATTTTGGTTATGGGTATTTGATCATTGCATTTCTATGATAATGGAAACCATATTTGGAGGTTTTAAGATTTTAATTCCAAGTTTCTGATTTTTCCAAGAGAAATCGCCCCTCTACAGGGCCGTACCATCTCATGAGTGCTTTGGGATTCGTGCAAGAATAATATCTTGAGTTTTTGATGCAGTTTTGTAGTTTGAGTTTGGGTGCCATCCTCCTAGAAGGTCTTTGCAAAACATTTCAGCTTATTCGGAGGTATTTAGAAGGAGTTGTGAACATTTTTATGAGTTTGCTGTTTACTGATAGACATTTCCAAATTGCAGATTTTTATATCACACTTGTTAGTTTTTGATATAATGCTAGTTTGAGCTACATTTATATATCATTATTGTATTGTAAGAGTTAGAGGAAGTGTTACTCTAACCTTTGATGGATTTGGAAGCATATCTTTCTTATTTGCAGCTGTTTAATTCATTGTAAAGCTGATTAGTAGTACTAACAGCTATTTATTTTATTTGCTACAATTATTTGTTATAATTTCATACATTTGTAACCCCTGGATGGTTTACCGCCAGTGTGGAGAAAAAACAATTAATCTCTCTTTAGTCACCCACTGTAAAGTGGCGAATTCCCACTCATAAGTGGATGTCCACCGTAGCGGATGAATTAGTTTTGTATTGTAATGTTTTTCCCCCCACTGTTCAAGTGGTAGCGTGGAAATTCTCATGGCTGGTTCACCGCCTATTTATTTCAGTTTTCAATTAATAACTCTGTCATATGTTAGCACCTCGCCCTCAATAGGATCTTGAGTGCACATTCTTGATGTTGAGTTTGTTTCATTTCAAGTACTGTTCTTTAATTTCTCCGCCATATGACAACACCTATCCTTCCTTGGGATTGAGTGTGCATTCTTGGCGTTGAGTTCTTTCAAGCTTGGATTTCAGTTTTGATGTTAACGCTAATCAAGTTGGTAGTGCTGGTTTATGTTGTGTAATTCTATCGAAAAAAAATTGGTTAGCATATTTCAGTGGTATCGGAGCCAAGATCTTGCCATCCTATGAATAAGACAGAGTCAGTTGACAAATGAGTGATAGAGAAATCAGATTCTTCACCTAAGTTTAGTTTAGCTTTGAGAAGTTCTCAAGATGTTGCATTTTCTGAGGTTCAGGAATCGTGAAAAGTCAGATTTGATTATGGCTTCGGAAGAATGTCAGTTCAAGAGTCAATGTGAACATGAGGCTGCCATACTCTGTAAACAATATCAGAGCATGACAGATGAGTTTTAGAACGATGTTTCATTTGACAGGTTTTTGAATTGTGCGGTGATTCATGACCCTGGAAAGTTGGCTATGGTCAACTACATCAAAAAAATGATTAAAGAGGAAGTAGAACTTGCCATGGTTGAAGAATCAAGGAAGGAAGAAGCAAAAGGATCTGTATGTGGTTTGCAGCCCACAAGTAAGCAAATTGAAGAGAAAAATCAGTCAATTAGTGTTGAAGAAGACACAAGCAAGGTGCACATTTTGGTTCAAAATGAAAGTGGGTTTGATGAAGATACCTTGGAAAATGAGGAGATTAAGTTAGAGTCCCAAAATACATCCCTAGACTTGCATGGGATGGGAAATAATAAAAATTATTATGGTAAGAAGATCATTACAGCAGTCTTGAGTCCTAATAAGGATTCAAGCAATGAAGATCTCGAGACAAATGGCTTCTCAAAAGATGCTGGTGGAACAGTTGTGTGGGATAAGTACGTTGAAGAAGAGCAAGATGAAGCAAATACTAATGGTGTCTTTGAACCAGCTTATGACCATTACGAAAGTGAGGTTGTTGATGGTGATTCCGATGTGTTTTTATCTCCTTTTGTTGAAGATTTAGTGAAGGATAATTCTCTACTTTATGCTGAGCCAATTCCATATGAAGAATTATTGACAAGTGTCCAAGAAGACTTTTTTGGTATGTATGTGGGCACTAATGATAAAATCAGCAACACATCTACTCAAGATAATTTCATTGAAGAAAAGAATGACAAAATATTCAAAGCAACCAGCTTTGATGATTCTTTAATCCGATATAATGCTAGTGACTTGAGTGGTAGTGGGTTTGATTATCAAACTACATCTGTGGAGAAAGTTATAGATGAAGATTTCAGTTCAAGTGGGTTGAAGAGTGACTCATTCAAAGAGTCAATAGTTCAAGAGGAGCATGATGATCTCTTTCCTATTGATCATTGCAATCAAACCTTTCACATTTGGGATCCGGGTGCGATGTCACCAAGGTATGATAAAGAACCGGAGTGGGATAAATTCCCCTTTGATCCTGATGAAGTTCAAAAATCAGTTTGCAATAAAAGTAATGAAGTGATCTTTGGAGGAGAAGTTGCAGCAATGGCTAATGAGAACGTGATTTCTTATGTTGAAGAGAAGAATGTTTTAAAATCAGCAAATGATTTGGATGCCTTTCAAAATTACGCACAAGAAGAGTATGAGAACTTGAAAGGTCAAGATAGAGGTACTAATTTGTTTGAAGAAGTTGTTGACAAGCCTTCGATTCAGGAGATATGCAGTGATAAGATTAGAAAGGAGGCTGATTTTGAAAATCATGTCAAGGAAAACAAATCAGAAAAATTGATGTTTGATGAGCATAGCTTCTTTGCTGATTGGGATCAAGGGCCTAAAGAGCTGCAAGTTTTGAAGGATAATTTATTGGTTTCAAAAGAGAAGATTGTTAAAGTGTTATCAAGATTTGATAGCACATATCACTTCATTGAGGAACTTTGCTGGAAGTTTCAATTTGAAGAGAAACTAAATGGAGTTAAAGATGGAGACTCTCTTTCCAAGATGCAATCTATCAAAGAGGCATTGGAATCCATAAAGTCAGATTATTTGCATTTGCTCTCAGATAGGGATAATGCTATTAAGTTTGCAGAGGAGACCTATGATGCCTACCAAGAGAAGGAGGAAGAGATGGATAGGCTTTGCCTTGATTTTACCTTAGCTCATCATTCTTTATACAAAGCAGAAAATCATTCATCTATTGCAGCTACCCTTAAGGAACAAGAAGTTAATACAAGGATTATGGAGATCAAACAAATAGTTGAAGGAATAAATGAACTCCATAATGATGAAACATTGCGTAATGCCAAGATGATCCCATATGTTGATAGTGATTGGAAAGTACATCAAGAGTGTGAACTCTTGAGTTGGGAAGAGACTTTGCCACAAGAAGGAATGGTTTGCAGCTATGCGATAGATGTTTTAACGGATAATGAATGTAGTATTCAACATGCTACACTTTGTGGGTCGGCAACTAATGGTGAGCATCCACAAGTTGAAAAAGATGAGTTTGAATTCTATGAAGACACCAACGAAAGGGATGAAGATAATATTTTTGAGAACAACAGTCCATTATCTTCACATGATTTGGATAATCATAAGGTGATAGATATTTTCTATGAAAGTGTGCCATGTTTTGTGAGTAGTAATCATCAAGGGCATTTTGATAATGAAAGCATAAGTGGGATCAAGGATGAAGTATTCACATGGAAAGTGTGGACTCAAGGAGATTTCTTCAACATTGGCTTAAAGGTGTCAATAAAACAAGTCTTGGTAGTTGCTGGTCACTCCATTGCAGCAGCAAAGAGTGAAGATTCCAGACTTATTACTCATGAAGTTTGGGAGAAAGTTGAACCTAAACAGGCAATTTACCTTCTTAACAATCTATCTCTTGGGTTGAGTGATGTTTTGGCTCACCCTAGTCCTTTGGGGAAATGGGAATTATGGACAACATTTGTTCTGTGCTCCATTGATGTTGATGTTTTCATGGATGGGCTACATGGGTTTATCAAAGAAGACACTAACTTCTTGAGTTTGCAAATTGCTTTGATTAACACTTGGAGAACTGTGGTGTTCTCTTTTTGGTGCATTGGGGAACATTTCCAGTTGGGTATCCATGCTTGGGATCCTCAACATGGCTTGATGGAGATTGTTACAAGTGGAAAGAGGAATCATTGGAGAGATACGGGTTCAATTTTCAGATTCTTTGATGTTGTCCCCATCCTTATTAACCATTCGATGGTTCTTTTTGCACATCGACCGATGGATTGGGAAGATATATCAAACAAAGGATGTTTTTATTTTGGGTTGGAGTTCCTTGAGAGGATGTGTCCAGCCTTGGGCATGAGTTGTTGTGATATTATAGATGCTAATTTCTAGTTTTGCAGCAATCCTACAACTCCTTGCATGCTGATTTTCCTAAAATTAGACTTTGGGTGGTTCATTTCAGTTTTCATAGGCAGCTGGTACATTCATTTTTCTTCTTCACAACCTATTTTCAGTGATGATTTTTGGCTTCAAAAGTGGGTAATGATGTTTCATAGTGATTTAGATCAGTATTGGATGGTGTTCAAGTTATGTTCTAGTGGCTTTCTTTATACAATCTTTTGCACTAGTGTTTGCGGCAGCGAACCTTTGCTTGATTTGGTTCAACTTTTTGAGACTTTGGGGGAGAGATTGGTGGAAGTTTTCAGAGTTTTTCTTGAATATGTCAGAATTACTCAAAGGAGGCATTATACATCCTTAAGGAGCTTTGAGGATGCAGTTGCTATGACTTTGCAAAGAGCTGTTTTTTCCTTTGCAAACAGCTATGATGGAGTCACATTTGCTATTGTGATTTGGTTTGATGCTTTGAGGAGTGATGTTGATGAGAATATTTTTAAGTTGTTTAAATTATTCTTCTTTGTTCTCAGAATGGTGATTGACATTGACATTGCAGATGTTAATTCCTTAGAGTTTATTGAGCAAGAGATGCTGCTAGATTTTGATTCAATTCCTTTTATGTTGTTCAACTTGAATTTCAGACATGTTATCACTTTGAGGTTGCAGGGATGGTTAGTGCAGTTATGGTGCAATGATTTCATTTGTATGATCAGAGTAGAGCAGCATCAGCATGGTGGGGTTTTTCAGAGATGGACATGGGACCCCGGGATCCTATATGTTTGGTGGGATCAGTTTGGAGTGTTGTGGCATTGCTTGAGGACAAGCAATTTTGGGAAGGGCGGACTGTAATGTCCCCATTTTGGCCATACACTCTTCTTTTGGATTTAGCCTATTTCCGAAAATCCATAGGCTAAGCTAAAGTATTAAACTAGGGTTTCCTCTTTCAGATACTGCTCAGTTGGTGTTCAGAGGATGTTGTGCAGACTTACTATTTATAGCAGTTTGCTATTTTTAGCAAGTCTATCTTTTGGCAGATCTATCTAGCAGAATTCAATCCTTTGGTTCCAATGTTCAGTTTGGCTTTTCGATGGTTTTGAAGTTAACTTACTATTTTTGGCATTTACTATTTTAGTAAGTTCATTTTTGGCGAACATCATCATCAATTTGGTTTAGTTTGGCATTTGTCGTTTGCTATTTTTAGCAATTCATTAGTTGCTTGGGCATTGTATTTGGTTATCTCCTTGGACTGAGTTTCAGACTTAGTCAATTTTCATGTCTTGAAGTTGTACCCCATGCCTAGGCTTGATGACTTCAAGTTGTTTTAAAGAAGGGGACATAAAGGGGTCAAGTGAGCATTTAATTATTTAATAAATGATTTATTGTTGCAGATGAAATGGATGCCTAAAAGGGAAGTTGAATGATATTTTATTATTTCAAAAAAAGTAAAAGGCAAAAGGTGGCGTCCCTTTTGGAAGTGAAGTGATTCAACTTCTTAGAATTTGAAGAGTTCTTGTTGCTTCATTTGCCAACTAAAGCTTATATATTGCTGCTGTTTGAAGAGCTGATCATCCAATGTTTATGCTAATGTTATGCTGTCGGAATGACAACTTGTTTTTTACTTCGAGGGATGCTTACCTCCTAGTTCCAATCCAATTTCATGTTTGAAAAATAACACCTAGTTGGTATTATTGCTGCTTCTCAATCAGACTAGTAGATTGTGCTTCAAAATTGGTGAATTTTGGTGAGAATTTCAGTTTTTATGTTGCTGATATATACACAACTGAAGGTGGTTTTCATTTACAGCTTTTGGTATGAATTTATTTTGGTTATGGGTATTTGATCATTGCATTTCTATGATAATGGCAACCATATTTGGAGGTTTTAAGATTTTAATTCCAAGTTTCTGATTTTTCAAGAGAAATTGCCCCTCTACAGGGCCGTACCATCTCATGAGTGCTTTGGGATTCGTGCAAGAATAATATCTTGAGTTTTTGATGCAGTTTTGTAGTTTGAGTTTGGGTTCCATCCTCCTAGAAGGTCTTTGCAAAACATTTCAGCTTATTCAGAGGTATTTAGAAGGAGTTGTGAACATTTTTATGAGTTTGTTGTTTGCTGATAGACATTTCCAGATTGCAGATTTTTATATCAGACTTGTTAGTTTTTGATATAATGCTGGTTTGAGCTACATTTTTATATCATTATTGTATTGTAAGAGTTAGAGGAAGTGTTACTCTAACCTTTGATGGATTTGGAAGCATATCTTTCTTATTTGCAGCTATTTAATTCATTGTAAAGCTGATTAGTAGTACTAACAGCTATTTATTTTATTTGCTGCAATTACTTGTTATAATTTCATACATTTGTAACCCCTGGATGGTTTACCGCCAAGTGTGGAGAAAAAACAATTAATCTCTCTTTAGTCACCCACTGTAAAGTGGCGAATTCCCACTCATAAGTGGATGCCCGCCGCAGCGGATGAATTAGTTTTGTATTGTAATGTTTTTCCCCCCACTGTTCAAGTGGTAGCGTGGAAATTCTCATGGCTGGTTCACCGCCTATTTATTTCAGTTTTCAATTAATAACTTTGTCATATGTTAGCACCTTGCCCTCAGTGGGATCTTGAGTGCACATTCTTGATGTTGAGTTTGTTTCTTTCAAGTATTGTTCTTTAATTTCTCCGCCATATGACAACACCTATCCTTTCTTGGGATTGAGTGTGCATTCTTGGCGTTGAGTTCTTTCAAGCTTGGATTTTAGTTTTGACGCTAATGCTAATCAAGTTGGTAGTGCTGGTTTATGTTGTGTAATTCTATCAAAAAAAAATTGGTTAGCATATTTCAAGAAACAAGGAAACAAACAAGTACAGAAAGAAGGCTACTATACCATTGGTTAGTGAAACAATCTACTAAATATTGATCTTACCTGTGCTTCATTATGAACCTTAATAATCTGATATGGAAACCAAATTCGGTAAGGTGATGTTGATTTGCAATTTCTCTTCCTAAATCTCTTAAATGATCATGCATTCTTATATGATCATTATCATCGAGTTCAACAAGACATTTATTCTGAAAAGTCGTTCCCAACTATGAAGACCATTCCACCTTGATCCATCCCAAACATTAATAACCAAAGTTTTCTCTTCTCCAGTGAAAAAACAGGCGATATCTAAAAATATCTCCTTTTCTTCATCATCTAAGGCATCATAACTGACTTTTAATCTTTCTTTGATATTTTTAGGTAGTATTCTAGAGATCTTATCCAATTGATGCACCCAATAATCTTTGCTCAAATTACCATATAATTGTGCTCCAAAAACCTTCAGAGACAACGGTAATCCATCACAAACATTAAGGAATTTTTCAACCAAAGACTCAAACCCTTGAAGTGGTGAGGACTGCAAAAAAGCATGCCAACAAAAAAGTTGTTCAGCATGATGTGGATTCAACGTTTTCATTTTATAAACAGTGAAATACCCCAAGATTTAAGCACTTCAAATTCTCCTGTAGTGACTATAATCAAACTACCCCATCCAAAGCTGTCCTTATTAGGCAATAGTGCATCTAGCTATTCCATATCATCCACATCATCCACCACTAATCAATACTTTAACAGATCTCAATCGGCTAGCAATCATACCCTTCCCCACTTCTATATTGTTCACTTGTACATCTTTGAGACCAAGGGCCTCCAGTAGTTCTTTCTGCTTAGTATGCAATACATTTTATCAGCAGCATCTCTAACATCAAATAGAAAACTATACTTTTCCATAGTTTTATATTTGTTGTTATAAAATTGTTTAGCAAGAGTGGTCTTGCCAGAGCCACCCATGCCCCATAATCCCACAATATGCACAGGGTGATGGTGTTCTGCAGATTGAATTGTCATTTCAAAGTCATTTAGAGCTTCATCTAAACCGATTGGATGTTTGGCAACCACAAATGGCACATTTTTATTACATTCAAAACACAATTAACAATCTTCTTGAGCAGATCCACCTCGTCACTGGATATATACAACAGCAGCGAAACCAAACAAACAAACATGACTTTAAACATTGAGTTCAATGTGTACGGAAAATTAACAAACTACATAAATGAACGAATTGAGAAGAAAATTGATAAGGGTTAGGATATTTAGGACTCACTGTGTTTACACAAAGAAATAGAAAATATGTGACAAAGATGAAAAAATAAGGATAAGATGAGAAAGGGCAATAAAGACAATGTAACACTTAGAAAAGAGTAAAGTAAAAAGAAAAGTGTTGTGTACATTCCATTTAATCAACCTAAAGAACATAAAGAAAAGTCTTTAGTATAGGAGTAACATCATTAGAAACTAAGTTTTTATCAAAATTAAATATTAGTTTCTTAAGAATATTAACATAATTAATATATTAACAAGAAAAAATATTCAAAATATAATGAATACAATTTGAAGAAAATAAATTATTTAGTATGTAATTTTTTGTATATAATATATTTTTTATCATAATATATTTAAAATGATTATCTTAAAATTTATTTAGAAAATTTTGAATGTATTCAATTATTGAAATATGAAATTTTATAAAAATTAAACTTGTGTTTTATTTAAAAGTTTTATATTCTTTCATATTAGAAAAGTTTAAATTTAAATTTTTATTTTAAACATCTGAATATTTTTTATCAAGTTATTTAATCAAATTAAAAAATTATAAATAAAATTTATTTTTATCAAAATTTAAACACTATTTTATATTAAAGATATTTAAAAATTCAGATTTAAATTAATTTAATATAAACAACATTTAAGAGATTTAATATTTTTTATATTAAAATATTCATATATTTATACATTAAAATAAGATTTTTAACTTTCATCAAATTTTAGCAATATTTTAAATATTTTTACACTTAAGAATGATTATTTTAATATATTCAATTATTGATTTACTGTGTTTACACGGAAGTAGGGACTTTGTGCTCGAAAATAAAAAAAAAGTCACAGCTGCCAGTTACGGGTTCTGCTCAGTTGATTTGATGTTTGCACGGCACTGGGAGGCACAGTATCCATAGCATGGATGAAAGTATGGCATGGCATCCATCCCCGGTGCATTCCTGGGCTGGATAGCCGGTACCTGTGGATGAATGAACGAAAGATTTTAATGACGTCCACGAGACTAAATAGTCTATGGGACCGAGACAAAACAGGCCTAATTTGTCTTCATGTTCTTTTCCAAGTTGGATCTCCTACCATTAATTTTAACTAGAAGGCTAGTCGTTTGATTAATCTTATCTTCCTCAAATAGCTAGTGCATATTGTCAACTTTCAAACAATTCCCATGTTGAGTGTGGATATCCACGTAAGCAGTGCACTCCATGACGAAGTGCCATTCCATTTCCATAGCCTCCATGTTGCAGAAAATACAAGTTCTTTCTTCCCAAGTTTCCTTGGGTATCTTCCACCTACCGGTTTCACACCTACGGTGATGCGGTCCCGTCCTCAATTGTGCCACTAACATCCTCACTTTCCCTTTAATAGTTGCACCTAAATAGGTTTTATCAACATGATCTTTTGCCGGATTAAATTCTTTGATGTAATATGCTTTTTTTCGCCCAATCTGATTTGTCCACATTGCAGTTTTGAATTTTTCAGTCACATAGCTTTTTATTTCACTATTGGTGCTAGGACAGTCATGCAGATTGATGTCCCACTTGTTCATCCACTTGTGGTTCTGTTTCATCCAAGTTTTCTTCCTATGATCTAGCGTCTCCTTCATAACCGTTTTAGGCCATCGGTGGTTATCCATGTTTTCAACCTTCTTTAAATAGCTTATCAACCGGATTAGCGCTGACGCTTCCAATGGAAAAGTCCATGTTTCAACTAAAAGAATTTCATATGGGACTGTGGTTTTAACTTTGAGACTGCTTGTTATTAAATGCTTCTGGATTCTTTCTAGTTGTCTCCAACTACACTTTGACATACTGCTCCCCCACTCTTCACATCCATAAAGTACAACAGGCGTAATAAGCAAACCAAAAAGTGTTTTCTTGGTTTTCCAATCCCAAAGCTCGGCTTTTCTACACCTATTTTGTAGAAGGTAAGAGGCTTTCCAACCTCCCTGTATCCTTTTCGTACGACACGTCTCCCAACTGAGCTTATAATGAAAGTCAATCCCAAGATACTTGTATTCTTTCACAATTTTGAGCGGGCTACCTTCAAAAAGAAAGGTATTCTGCTTATCTTTTCTAAGCAATGAGAAAATCATGATTTTGGTCTTGGTGATATTCACTTGCATCCCAACCTCGTGACAAAAGAGTTCAAGAGCTTTCAAATGTTCTCTTAACCCATTTTGTACACGAAAGCAACCTTCATAAGGAATCTTGGGATTATTTAGCACTGACAAGACAGTTTTAGGGATTTATTAAAAATTGAAAGCACAATTGTTTTAATTGTGTTGGAAGAATTCTAAGAAGTAGACCCATTTTGTACATGAAAGCAACCTTCATAAGGAATCTTGGGATTATTTAGCACTGACAAGACAATTTTTGGGATTTATTAAAAATTGAAAGCACAATTGTTTTAATTGTGTTGGAAAATACAATTGTTTTTCAAAAATACCAAAAACTATCTTGTCAGTGCTAAATAATTTGCAAGATAGCCTTTTCCAGAATTATGTGCATGTATCGCTATATTACAATAATTAAGTACCGCAGCAGCAATGTAATTAGTAAAGATATCAATAGTCTTGCTCAATTACAATAATTTAACATGCCAAAAGTTTCAATCAACTTCAATATATTAAAATCTAAATTGTTCAGATTCCATCTTTATCTTTTTAGGGCTTGTTTAAACTTCTATTTTTTCTTATAATGTTGTATATTACATTGCATAAAGTTTCAGTTAAGGAATGAAGAGTATCTATTTTGACAAAATTGTTAAGGGATTCCAATTAGATATCTTATGTTGGGAGATTTGATCATTAGTGGATATGGAGAATCATTCAACTTCATTAGCAAATCACCATCCCTATAACATAAATATTTTGAAAATGATTATTTTAACTATAAAACTTATAAAATAATATCAATAAACTAATTTTAATATATATATATTTTTTTTTATGTATCAGTGTTATAGGTGACTTTGCATGCATATGCCAGTTCCCATTTACTTTCAATGTATTTTAACAAAATATTTAATATAATTGTAAAAACATGAAATTGACACATTGTCATTTCACTTAATCCCATGATTAGTTCTTTTATAATTGATTGAATAATTTCCTAACTATACAATTATTTATTCTATTTTCATCTCCTTATTAATTAAATAAAATCACTATTCATCATTGTGTATTCAATCATATTTCTATCCCTTAATCAATAATCATCCTTTGTTTATAATTAATCTTAGATAAATAAATCCAATTATATATTTATCTAAGTTCCAAGTATCCTCATATTGAAAAAAATTAAATAAATATATCTTGTTTATTTAATCTCATTTTTCCATCTGCTTTTCATTAAATGGGCTAAAATCAATTAACCCATTATTCTCTCACTTGTACATTCCTACAAATTATTAATCCACTCAAATATCATCTGCAAAAGTATACATAGGCATGGGCCTTGGTACATGTCACATGAGTTAAAGATTTTCACATACCCCTAAGTACTCAAAAGTACACTTTCAATCATGTCCATCCACTTCTTCCAAGGGAATCCTCAACCATTGATTTCCTTTTAATATTGAACCTATTTCCATCTACCAAACACTTGGAGAAACTTGTCATCTCCCCATCCTCTTAATCATTTCAAGCAATGATATCCCTTGATCCTTTATATAGATCTATCATATCCATCAAATCCTCATCCAAAAATCTATAAATTGGCCTCAACCCAAATATTTTAAAGAAAATATCACTCCTTATGCAATGTTCACTACATAAGGGTTACTCACATATCATCTTCGAGCACAAACACCATAGCTTAGTGCAACAAGGGTTGGTATTGGTGAGAATATTATATTTTTATTAATTTTTGATAAACCTTACGCTTGATCAAAGTGTTGCATATATTGTGAGTATAATAGCTTATATTTTTTAACTTTTTTTGTATTCTTGCATTCTATACGTACATATATTTGACATGCTTGGTGAGATCCACATCTTTTTTTAAATCATTTCCATGTATTTGTAGATTTTTTCCACTTGTAAGTTTTATATAATCATATTCTCTTTGTGTTTCAACATATGTGCACATCTTATACTATTTTTGCAACATAAAGGGGTTATCCTTCATGGATCAACATATGAGTAACATGTTTTAATGGGTTTAGATTATGCCTAGCAGCCTAGCAAGGTCTCATAATCGATCATCATTTTGACCACTTAATCAAAGTTTTTTGGGCTTCTAACCTTATTTTTTAGAAGAGACTATCATCATAATGGTATTCCTATATCCCTTCCCAAATTTCCTTTGTCCAATGCTACTAGGAGGATTTGGTTTGGTATGTTTAATTCTAGTGGGCCCATGATTTATTTGATGTATTAAGTTAATTCACCAACCTAAACCTTTAGTTCTCTTTTGGTCTTCTCATCATTTTTTATACTCCTCAAAATGATGGAAGCTATTATCTAAAATGTTTTTTTCTCTTCCTCTCATGTTTGATGACCCAAGTTCATCCTTAGCATCTAATAGTCACCTAACTACATATAAAAATTTCCTCTTTATCTACCATAGGAGTATCTATATGTTTTATGGCTTCCCCTTGTGAATCCATAAAGATAGTAGATAATTCCCTTGACATTTTTAGCTTTAATTTGGCCTTGATCAGCTCTACTATCTTCAAGAAGATTATGACTTGCACTACAAGTATGATATTTTTCTGTACTCAATGGTGGAGCCTAACCACATTGACAAACCTAAACAACCCACACTGATGCTTCTCCTATAAGTGATTTGGGAGTACTTAGAGGTGGAGGATGAAAAGAGTGAGGAGGACTAGGATATGGATTGGGAACCCTTATCAAAGTTGATCCAAAAGAGAAAGAAGATGAACAAGTCTTCATCTAGGTAGGACTATGTGATTGAGACATCTCCTCCTTAAAATACATAGAAAGGTATACCATACCTTTTTCTTGTGTTGTATTAGGTGTTTAGATATTTTCCTATATAGGAACTTTACCTTGTGGCATAGCCTACTGCTCATTATCTCTTTTATATTTTTTGGACCTCAACCTAAGGGAAAGAAGGAATAGGAACATGTGGAGGAGAACGAGATATAGAACGAACATGACCATGAGGGGCAGAGGGTGAAGGTGAAGGCACTATAGATTAAATGGGAAGATGTAGATGTGCAAGACTGCCAATGGATTCTTCTTAATATTTAATAACCCTAGTCTGTTTGCCCCTATACAAAGGTTCTTCATCCTCCACTTCTTATTTTGGACTTTCTTCTCTCTATTTATTTCACACTAGTTTTTTCAACTATTCTCTTTTCTTTTACTACCATGAAATATTTCCCTTATTTAGTAGATGAGCTTATAGGTTTAGTAGCTACTTTTTGTAGATGTATTTTTACCTTGTGTAATGGCTTCTTAAGCCATTTATTTGTTCTTTGGATTACCACATGAGTTCTTCCTTCTTTAGATGCTTCTTCTTTGGTAGATCAATGGAATTCTATTTATTTTCAAATTAATAACTCTGTTTTAACTATAGGAATGGTTTGGGACCTTTCCATCTTCACATAGTCCCATGGGAATTCTATCTATTTTTTATTAATCCACCTATAACAAATTCATCCACTAGTAAAACTTATCATCACCTCGTATTAATCAAGGAAATCATCCAAATAGTCTTCAACTTTAGGCTCATGCTTGAAAAATAAGCCAATTATTTACTAGTTAGATCAAACATGCTCCTCAACTTACATAGATTTATTCTAAATTGATCATATATTATTCTACAATTTTTATATAGTGTGTGTTGTAATAGGAATATGATTGCATCCAAATTATGAATTGGAATTCTACCTTATGCTTGCATAATATCATTTTTTATACTTCAATTTTCTATAGATTTTAAGAAATGGAGTCTTATTTTTTAGTTAACTTGGTATTTTATAATGTCTGGGATACTCCCACACCTATATATGAGAAGGTCTAAATTATGTGAACCACCTCTCCAAATGGATAATTACTATTTTTCCTTAAGGGGAAACTTTTTAGTGTAACCATTCTTCAAGTACTTGATGATTGAGAAGATGAACACATAATTCAATTAGTTTTAGTGCTTGTTAGGTCTCAAAATTATTTCTCCCATTCCTAGAACTAAATGTCATCTTGTAAGGCCAAGGGTGTCAACAAATAGAGAAAATAGTTCATCAAAAACACAATGGGGGACTCAGATCTAACTTAGCAAGTGTGGGTTTTATCTTATATGCTTTGAGTTCAACTAAAAATTGAGAGGGTATTCCTTGAGCTATACCTTGACAACTATTAAAATCACATATATTAAACAAGGTTTGAGTTAAGATGATAGTTAAACCCAACTCGCCTACTAATGCCAAAGATTTGTCACTAAAATGAATATGAATAGCTATCTATGACCCCTATAGAGCTATACAACATCTTGAACACATGTACATGGTGGGGTGAGTTCTATGATTCACAAAAAATGGTTTCTTTTACTCTCTACAAATAGAAAAATCATGAACACACAAACTAGAACTAAAATAATGTAGGTTTTATTATTTTGTTTAAGTACATAAGATAATTGAAACATGAATACACAAGATCAATGTGTATTTCAGGGCAATATAGTCATAGTAAATAAAAGAAAATAACAAAAATGATGAACTAGAACTAATCTACTCATTACAACATCAACAAACATAATTAATAATTTCATCTACTTAGTTATCCATAATTGAATTACCCATACTCATATTCAACATATAAAGAGATTTTACAATGCATGATATAGATTTAAAACTCTATCAATTTTCTCTAAATATGATTACATTTATAGTAGGAAATGTGATGAATAAAAATAATCCAAATGATATATTTTTTGAGTTCATGCATACAAAACTAGAGATATGAAATAGGAAAAAGATATTACAATATTCTTTCGCAGTTAGAAATAAATTTTCCCCTCTTGCAAATGACTCTACAACTAATTTTTTTGATGTTCTTGCAATTCTAAATATTTCTTTGCTAAGTTCTTATCTATTTGCACAATCCAATATAAAAAATTATAATACATTTTCAAAAAATACTCATAGGAAGAGAAAACCCTAAGTGCTCCACTATAGATATTTGAAATCAATTCCTAAGATTCTTCTCATCCAAAATTGGTATTCCAAATTGAAGAAGGATGATTTCATTTACTTCTAGTAGTTGGAAAAAATGGTGTCATTAATGTTGGTTAGTGGAGTAGGTGGAAGAAAAGTGTGCTATTGGAGCTTTTGAAAATGTTGCTTTTTACATTATCGAGCCTTTCAATCATTTGGCATTAAAAAATCACACACCCATGATAAAAGGAGCTATTAAGGGTTGGGCCACAGGCTTGACACTTATTGCATGCCAAATAGGCCCCAAAATAAGCAAGAGAAAATGTGAGATATCACTGAGCATATCACCACTAGGACTTTGGGCATTGACCTTTAGGCCTAATATTTATATCCTTCTTTAATTATGTGATTTAATACATGGAAAAGTTAGGGATGTCTTTTTGTTAGGGGTCAAAATTGAGTTTGGCCTCTAATATTTACCATAATTGATAATTGATAAGAGATTGAAACACTAGCAAGCATCAGCCCATTAGGGGGATTAGGCACCACACCTGACCTCCAACACTTATCAAAAAAGTTGTAAGGAGGTAAAGTGAAGGTCGTCATTCAAAGAATTGGACAAGGGGGGAGGAAACGGATTGGGGATCAAGAATGTAGAGGAATCTTTAGATATGAATTAATTTAGGAAGGAATCTTGATTGTTGAAGATCAAAGACTGGGACATCAAGGATTGAGGATCAAGAAGAATGTCTAACCTACAAAGAAAATAGTTTAGATGCTAAGATACATACTCGATAATCAAAGAAATAAAAACTTTAACTTTTTTTAGGATAATGGATTATATTTTTGAGGATACGGGGATGTATGGATAAGGGAGAAGAAAATAAATAAGAGGAAAACCTGAGGGTTTATGACCCAAAAATAATAATAAATGAGCATCAAGGGTTAGGATTCGAGAGAAATGATGAATGAGATTTAGGGATAATGGGATGAAGGTAAATGGTAGGTTGAAACCCTGAAACTTGATAGACACTAGACTTAGCTAAATTTCAATCTTTTCAACATGGTAAAATGTCAAAGATGATGGCCTTTTATGAACTATCTCAGTTTGATTATTAACAAAGGATCATTAAATGGGAACATAAAAGGGAAGAAGAAGAAAAAAAGATGATTACAGGATTGAGTCCTAACAATGGCTCTAGTTGGGGACGTGTTCCTCTTGTAGGTATAGTGAGAAACTATAATCTCTAGGTAAACCAAAAATTTGATAATATTACAACTTAAAAACCATATTGACCAAGCTAGGATCGATATTACTCAATTAAATGATCAAAAATAAAATATTTATCTCTTAAATAACTAATTAAATTTCATTGAGCTACATCATTTATGAGAAGTAATTCTTAAGATGTTTTCCATGCATGGGAAACTCTATCAACTCTCCCTCAAGATCCATGAAATGTTACACATGAAACTCATACTTCTTAGCTACTCTGTGAGGTCCAAGCCATAAGGAGTAAAAACATTTATGCTTTTCATTATCCTAAGACATACCATAGAAAAATAAAATCACTAATCTAAAATCCCCTCGGTGATGCCCTCTTATCATGAAGGTGATTCATGATCTTCTTATGTTGAATACTTTTTTCATGAGGTTATCTTTTTCATTCATTTAAATTAACCAATTACATGACCTAATGGTACATTGCATCACACTGATCCTCATCCAGGTCTTGCAATATCCAATATATAAGTAATCTAAAAAATGATAGGAACTCATTCTTTTTCTCCATAAACTAACTCAAATGGGTTGCATCCAATAGATTTCCTGACAATAACTCTATCAGCCAAAGATCATACTTGAGCTTGTCATCCCATATTTTTTTATTTTTTTTGAAGGTCCTTTTGATGGTCTTCATCAAGCTCTTATGACTAGAATCATATTTTCCATTACTATGGGGGTGGTAAGGGGAAGAGTGCACCAAAGAAACACCAAACTTAGAACACATATCTTGCATATCATTTGACTTCAAGCACATAACATTATCAACAATAATTATTTTTGGGACTCTAAAGCTAGTTATATTGTTTTTTATTAGGAAGGCAATAACCACCTTAGTGAAAGGGAAAGATGAATCTATAAAGACCCCTAAGAACTATTATGCACTTTCAATATCCTATGTTATCTTCTTATTTTAATCAAGTTTCAACAACTTGATACAAGAACATACTACTAAGCCATTAAAGTAGAAGCAAGCATAGTTAATTTACCATTCATTAATCCTTAGAGGAAAGATAATGTAATTAGTAGATCTAAGCAAATTTTGATAGTATAATAGAGTGTAATTCAACACTTGAATAATCTGAAAGAAGAAGAATAGAAGAAATATAGATAGAAGATAAGAAACAATGATATACATGGGGAAAACCCTTTTGGGTGAAAAAACCCCATACTCCAAAGCATAAAAACAATGTATTAATCTACAAAAAACTATTACAATATACTTGTAGGCTCTATGTCTTTACATGGAGTCTATAGCTTGCTCTTCTCAAGGAAATCTGAGAGCATAACCATATAATAAATAATTTTTGTCACTCCCCTCTCAAGACAACATAGAAGATATACAATATATAGAGAAACACAAGTTTGAAGTAGCTTCTAGACCAAGCCAAAAGAGGTGGGTATTGAAATCCATGTGGCACATTTTTCAACCACCTCTAAGCATGTAACTGTAGTGTTTGAAATTGCATACCCATTTGCAATTTCACCTACACTTTTGTATCTACTTTAGTGTCCATTCTGTTAGCACTTGAGAAGGCTCATTTTAGCCCTTGCATCATCCTTTTCCCTCTCAAGATGCTTAGGATCCCATTTTTAGTAGCAACCTTCTTGTGTCAGCATTGCATTAATCGCATGATTTTCCTATCTTGTGCTACTTTTGAGCGTTATCTATTTGGACACTAGTGCGTCGCACAGACATCTGTGCATCATGCATGTTTCACATGACATCTCAATGTTCAAATGTCAGTGTTGAGCGCATTTTTCCACTTGTCACCTTCTTGGGTCGATGGAAACGGCTCAAAATATTCCAAACAGCCCACGAACCTCTTTTTCCCTCCTATTCTCACTTTCAAATCCATCTTTATCTTCATTTTGGATCTCTTGGAAGTTCTCACAATATCTCTTGGTTATCTCACAACTTTCTCTTGCTTTCTTACTCTTGCTACAACACTCTCTAAGTACTTTGTTACAACAACCTCACAACACTCTTTAGATCTCTTGGCTTTCTTCCAGCCTCCTTTCATAATATCTCTCCTATTTCTTTGAGCATCTTTGGATTTAACACATCCCTTATTCATTTATTATTGTATCGTTTATCGGTAGGGGTTTTCCTCCACATTACACGGGGATTATTTCTACTTATCTTGTCAATTTATCATTTATTTTATCTACCTATCTATATGGTTGTCCATGGAGGTGGAAACACCAAAGTGGGGGTTTGACTGAGGAAAGCCCCTATACAACCCCAACATTTTTCCTCTTCTATATGTGTGAAGGTTTTTCTTGGAAGCATTCAAACGTAGAGAGGTTTGCTTGTGGTTATCTATTTTATTTATTTCATTTGATCATTTAAATATCATTATTTAATTTATCCTTTCATCTTTATCATCTATTACTTTGTTATCACATTTTTGGTTTGGGTTGTATGGACCTAGAAAAGTGCATAGAGGTTTTTTTTTCGTATTGTCCAAGTCTTTTCTATTTTAGTTCGTATGGGACTACAACATGTCGAGTAGACATCTATGTGCCACGCTAGCATCCTTGGTTGAGACGCTCAAATTTGGACCAAGAACTCTTTGTTCTCTACAATTTCCACTTTTGTAACTAGAATCCTCTTTTCACATACCCATAATTAGATATCTTCACCAATTTGGCTAGGTGGAGGTATATGAATGTGTGTTGTGAAATTGGCCTTCAAGGGAATATAGTTTTCCTTCATAGGGTCACATTTCCTACACTACATTTCATTGAACCCGACGTGAACACAACTTTTATATTATTTTCAAATCATTTGTTATCATTCCTTCAAGTATTCATTGTCCTAAAAAAGAAAAGGGCAATTCCAATACTTTCTCCCTTCTAGAAAAAAATTTCAGGGCGTTGCCTCGAACCCCACTTCTTAACGTCAACCTTTCGACTGACTTGATTATTCGTTATTTCTTAAATGTAGTTTATTATTTTCAATATGTATTTGTTATCTTCATTTATTAGTTTAGTTTCTAATTTTATTCAAACTACTAACGATGTTCATTTCCATGCGTGTGATGGTGATTTAGCTTTGCCTATGTCACTCTATGTCTTTGATCCCTCTTGTGAAACTTCTTCTATTTTAGAGGATATTTTGTTGCAAGAGGATGAGATCATTGACACTTTTCTTAATGTTACTCTTCCATCTCTTTATTCTAATGTAGTCTCTTCTAGAGATGATGCATTGGTGAATGAAGAATCTCATCTCACATCTAATCTCTTAAAGGTTGATGTTGAGCATATCTCTTCAACTTATTCTTCCATAAGTATTAATGAATATGTTAATGTAATTATTGTCCTTGATGCCCCTCAAAGGCCTAGGAGATCAATCATTCGTGTTACTGCAGCTAGTCCTTCTCCTAAGAAGAAGTGGTCTAATTGTGGTATATCATACAAAGTAGATTCATCTAATTTGTATGCGAGGTTTTCTCAGCCAAATAGCACTCCTCTTTATGCTATTGCTCATACTTATAACACTAGAAGAAATAAACAAAATGATAATCAACCTACTGCTTCTATACCACCTTCTCAACCCGATCTTCCTCAAGCACCTAAACCCTCAGTTAGGCAACAAAGTGATTATGATCTTATCGAGCAAATTTGTGTTACTCCCACTAAGATCTCACTTTAGGATTTTCTTCAAACTACACTGGTTTACAAGAGCATGCTTCAAGAAGCTCTACAAAAAATATTGTTGCCTTCTTTGACTAGGCCTTCGGATGTGAATGCATTGATGAATCATATTCATACAAATTCATCGAATATCACATTCTATCCACATGAATTACCATCTCTTGAAGTAAGACATCAAGTCGATCCTCTAATGATAATAGTCCACATGAATGGTGTTGGCATCAGATGAGCACTCATTGATACTGGTTCAGCACTCAATGTGTGCGTTATGGATTTGTTTCCCAAAATCAAGGCGGACCCCAATTCTATTGTTGCATCCTCCTTGTTCATTCATGGATTTGATAATTCTAGGAAGACTACTGTGGGTACTATTATTTTACCTATAAAATTTAGACCAATTACAATTCCTACTCGGGTATACGTTATGCTTGGACCTTTACCATACAATCTTCTTTTAGGTAGGCCTTGATTGCATGCTTTGGGAGAGATTTCCTCTACTCTACATGGATCATTAATTTTTTTTACTAATAATCAGGTGGTCACGATCAAAGTTGACCCTGATGCCATGTATTAGTGTAATATGGCTACTAAAGAACAGGCTTTAATTACACCTACCTTTCAGAACTACATTCCTTCTTTATCTTCTAATGCATCAACATTCACTCCTTTGGTACCCCCTAGAAAGGATACCCTTGAGATGGATTTCCCTAAAGAAAAATCTCCTAGGAAGCAAGACCCTCCTAAAGAGGAAAATCCTAAGTCTACTTCTTCATTTTCTTCTCAATCAAATGCATTTCTTGGTGATGATTGTGGTTCCTTATATTTTACAGACTCCTTCATTGGAGAATATAAAGTTGAACCTATCCACCTTAACATTCCAAAAGTATCATTCACACCTACTATCAAAGATGATTAGTCTTTCGTATCACAAGGTAATGTGAATGTTATTGATTGTGCCATTAATGTTGATCCTCTCCCTTTAGGTTAGTTGTAAGCATGTTATGGTTTAGGATTTAATATTGTTTCTAAGCATGGATATAAATGAAATGGTCTTGGGCACATGGAACAAGGATTTAAGGTTCCTTTGCAACCAAAATGATGCTCTTTTAAGGGGGATTTAGGTTACAAGCCTTCTCCTTCATCTTCATCCCCTTCTCCATTGCCTTCTGTCCCTATGTCTTCTTCTAATGAGCAAATAAATATTCCTCCACAAGAGAAAGGATTTCTTCTTGCTCCTTATCCTTTAGCTAAGAAAGAGCATATCTTATTGCATCTTCTCAAAGCCTACTTGATTACTCTTCCTCCTACACATAAGAGACTTTCTAAAAATGATAAAGCAAAACATTCTTTTAGTGCATACCATCAAGTGCATGGTCATTCCACTAGTGAATGCAAAGCCTTGAAGGATAAGATTCAACAACTTCATGATTATGGTGTCATCACTCCTTCATTTGTTGATGCACCTACTTCTTCATATTCACATGATAGGTGATATCGACTTTCACCTCCATCCTATCTCATCTACATCTTAAGCACTTCTGCATGAGGTTCTTATGTCTCATTTCTATTGTGTCCATAGCATCTCTATGGTAGCAACACAATATTATCTAGCATGGTTATCCTCCCCTACATGTTGGGGGCAAGTGACAACCTGTTTTGGGAGGCATATGTCCCTCTTGAGAATTCACTCTCCTCTTCCTTATTCTCTTGCATATACTTCTCTTGCTTGTGCATTCTTACATGCACCCTATCTATTATTTTTCCCATAGTGGTGCATGTCTATTCTCTCATCCATCATGGTGACTATCTATTTTTTGCTCGTTGTGGTGAGTGTTTATTTATATCCTCTATGGGACCTATCAAAATTAATCTTATTTGGTAGTGGCTTTCCTCCATAACGGGGTTGGTCCTACTAATATTTTAATCTATCTATCTTATGATCATTGCCCATAATGCGACCTATCATGATCTATCTTTGTTCATCTCCCATTATGTGGCCTATCTATCTATCTTATGATCATCACCCATAATGTGGCCTATCATGATATATCTTGTGATCATTGCCCATTATGCGGCCTATCATGATCTAGTCTCTTAATATAGGTCATCACCTGATTTATGCGGCCTATCATGACCTAGTCTATCTGCCTTCGTGAGGGCCAAATCACTATGTGACCGACTATTATGTGGTAGTCCTACCCTAATGTGCCTCCACACATCAATCTTGTTTATCTATTCAACCGACAATCATACCGTCTTGGCCTAATGTGCCCCCATACCTCTGTATTATCTTTATTTGGTGATCATTATCTTACGGTCCCTATCTTTTAATCATTATCATCTACATGGCCCCTAGTGATATCTCAAGCTAGTGTCTAAAGTCATGTAGTCTCTTCAACATTGGTTGTTTCCCTATCTATTGGGTGCATTCTTCCTTGAAGCAATCAATCCTCACATTCTTCTCTTCTTTTTATAATTCCTCTATATGTGTTGTGCTTCCATGTTATTTTGGGGACAATCCATAGTACTGAGATGACCTTATATCAAGGTCTCTTTCACTTTGTTGACTCAAAATCGTAGTCTATCTATGTTTGTGTGTATTCATGTGCCTATATGTTTATCATGTTCTAACCTCGTGGCATTGTTTCTTTCATGTTGTAACCTTTTTTCCTTGTGCATATTTTTCTATCTAATGTGTTTATTTTGTAGGTCTTCAGCCTAGGGGCATGCTTCCTTGGTTCAAAGAGTTTTCTGCTTCTTCTATAGTATCCTTTTGGAATCATGATGTTCTTTATGTTAAGTATATTTCCTTTAGCATGCATATTCATGTTGATTCATAAGCCCGCTATAGTGGGGGCAAAATGTAGTGTCTAAAATTGCATACCCCTTTGCAAGTTCACCTACCCTTTTGTATCTACTTTAATGTCCATTCCCTTAGCACTTGAGTAGGCTCATTTTATCCCTTGCATCATCCTTTTCCCTCTCAGGATGCTCAGGGTCCCCTTTTCAGTAGCAACCTTCTTACGTCAGCATTGCATTAATCGCATGTTTTTCCTAGCTTGTGCTACTTTTGAGCGTTATCTATTTGGACACTAGTGCACCGTGCAAACGTTCGCATGTCACACATGCATCCCGTGACATCTCAATGTTCAAATGTCTGTGTTGAGCACATTTTTCCACTTGTCACCTTCTTGGGTCGATGGAAACGACTCAAAATCTTCCAAATAACTCGTGGTCTTCTTTTTCCCTCCTATTCTCACTTTTAAATCAATCTTTCTCTTCATTTTGGCTCTCTTGGAAATTCTCACAATATCCCTTGGTTATCTCATAGCTTTCTCTTGCTCTCTTACTCTTGCTACAACACTCTCTTACTTTGTTACAACAACCTCACAACACTCTTTTAGATCTCTCTGCTTTCTTCCAGCCTCCTTTTGTAATATCTCTCCTATTTCTTTGAGCATCTTGGGATTTAACACATCCCTTATTCAATTATTCATTTTTTATTATATCATTTATTAGTAGAGGTTTTCCTCTACATTATGTAGGGATTGTTTCTATTTATCTTGTCAATTTATCATTTATTTTATCTATCTATCTATTTGGTTGTCCATGGAGGTGGAAACACCAAAGCGTGGGTTTGACTAAGGCAAGCCCCTATACAACCCCAACATTTTTCCTCTTTTGTATGTGTGAAGGTTTTTCTTGGAAGCATTTGAATGCACAAAGTTTTTCTTGTGGTTATCGATTTTATTTATTTCATTTGATTACTTAATATCGTTATTTAATTTATCCTTTCATCTTTATCATCTATTATTTTGTTATCACATTTCTGGTTCATGTTGTATGGACCTGGAAAAGTGCACAGAGTTGGTTTTTCATATTTTCTAAGTCTTTTCCTTTTTGGTCCATATTGGACTACAATGCGTCACGTAGACATTTGTGCACCATGCTGGCATCCTTGGCCGAGATGCTCAGATTTGGACTGAGAATTCTCTGTTCTCTGCACTTTCCACTTCTCTAACCAGAATCCTCTTTTCGCATACCCATAATTAGATATCTTCACCAGTTCAGCTTGGTGGAGGTATCTGAATGTTTGTTGTGAAATTGGCCTTCGAGGGAATATAGTTTTCCTTTTCTAGGGTCACATTTCCTACACTATTGTAGCAAAGACTTGTCCAACATTCTCTAACCCCTTTCACATGCCTCTAAACTTGGGCACTTCATTTTTGCAAAAATAGGTATGACATACTCTTATGCACCTTACTACTATCATAGAATCTATCATATATGACAACACTTACATCTGTAAAAGAATCTATCATATAGATGATTATAAATAACTAGTTCTATTATAACATTCCATAGCCCAAATTGGGCACCCATATTATTCATACGAGATGCCTTCTGACACTTATCCAACTTGTCATAGGAATCTTTCATAACCTATCATAGGATTTTTTCATACAATAATGACTTGCACAAGTTTCTAAGATGCTAATACATGGAAAAATATCTCTACAAAAATGGGATATCTAATTTCCCATGTAGGGACAAAATACATCCTTTTCATCTTCCATGTCACCTCCTAACATGAAGAAAATCACCGTGCCTCGTCACACTAGATGAAAGAATATGATGAGCAATAAATTACAATTTAGACATTACATAAATAAATACAATGCTAAGAATGGCTAAGGTTGATACACCTTAATTTCCAACATTCTCTAACTTTTTGAACACCTTACCATGACCAATTTGAACAAGATTTAACTACAAAGGTTCAAAAAAAGAGATACATCGTCATAGCCATCCATGAAACCACATGAATCTCTAACATGCTCCCATGCTCCAAAAAGATATCTACAATAACATCTAATATGTCTACCATATCAAGAAAGAAATAGTCACATCCTCCAAAATACCACCTATGGAAGAAAATGAACAAGCCAAAGTGAAGGTGCACCAGCCAAAGAACACAAACATCAAATCCAAATGATAACAAACGATTAAAAATACTATCACAACTCCACTATGCTTACAAGCTTTGTAGAAGCATCAATATATCCAACCTCAAACCCATTACCAAAATACAACTATGAAGATTAAAATATTCCTCCCAGAACAAGAATAAACATGAATGTTCCAAAATAGTTAGAACAACAACCACAACTTATTGTTAACATCCAACTAAAAAAACCATATGATTAGAAATAACGACCATAAAAAATGCTAAACCATCCAATCATCCATACCTCAAAGGTATTTGAAACATTAGCATAACTCATGCTAATACCATATCCTACCCATAAACTATAATCATGAGCTTCCCATATAAAATTTATCAATGAATAACACACACATCCAGAAACTCCCAGTACATGGGTAGTGTCAAATCTGAAAATAAATCATGGCATACCAAGTCTACCAATTAAAACTTATACCAAATATGTTATAAATAATTAAACCATGCAGTAATCAAAGAATAATCACAATGATCTACACATGCAACACAAACCTGTTGAATAATCTCTAATAACATGTCACTATAACTCCCCCAATTACATTAGACTAAACCATGTGATTAAAAATTCTAGGAAGTAGCCATAAAACAAAGAGATAACCTATAATTCATATAACAATATGTCCTTCATCCAACACCTCAAAGTACTAAGCTATGCCAAGTAAGATTCCTTCACAACCTTAATGAGAAGCCTCAATAACACCCAAATATTCAATCTCATTAGATCAAACAAACATATATATCATATATTAGTATCATAGATGTAAGCTTCTCAAAAATAATTAAGATCAAACTCAAAAATAATTTCCATATTAGAAAATCAGCCCAATAGCATCTCCTAAATCCTCACGAAGTTAAAACAAATACCCAAGGAGATAACCATAATAAATACTCCTCAAATGAAATTATTGAACTAGAAACTATAGCTCAATATCCATATCCATGAGAAAGCATAAAATATAATGCATTTGAAAGAATGAAATGGGCTATACCTTCAGATAATTATCTACCAAGTAGACTAAGAGTTAGGAATAAGATTTCTCTTCTAGAAATACCAAGTCAAATATAATTTCTCCAAGAACAACATCCCTCAGGTCCATCATGAACTCATATCCATATCCAAGTGAAAGGCTCCTTGGAATTTCTACTAAAACCTCCAAAGAGTAACCATCTCAACAAATGCCTCACCCAATATCCCAAGTCTACAAATGATCAATCCATGCTAAGCTCCAAAATAAATGACGAATATACATAATACCAATAGAACCAACCAAACCACTATTTAAGGCTCCAACTACAAAATCAAGAACCAATAATAATTTCACATCTCCTTGTAAGAAGATCATATGCTCTAATGTACATATCATGCCCTAATAGCACCTATATCATGCCAACACTCTAAAAAGTGTTTAATCAAGAGTACAACATGACATAATAAACCATCCTATGCTAGGATCACCTGTAAAAATTAACAAGTCATAAATTAAAACTTCAACCAAAGATTCCAAAAATCCTCCATAGTTAACCAAGATGTCAAAATCTCCAATCACATGAAGATAACCATCTCCTCACAATAAAAATATGAATGTGAAAGAACTCTTTTGCAACAATAGGATCTAAGAGATCCTCCAAGACATCCACAAACACTAAAGAAGATCATCCATCACCAATGAT
>VDFB02339153.1:138265-175648 GCA_007258455.2 Sequoia sempervirens
AGGGTTTAAGGGTTTAGGGTTTATGGTTTAACCATTGAGTGTTTAGGGTAGAGGGTAGAGGGTAGAGGGTAGAGGGTAGAGGGTTGAGGGTTGAGGGTAGAGGGTAGAAGGTAGAGGGTGAAGGGTTGAGAGAGAGAGAGTTGAGGGTTATAGGGTTGAGGGTTTAGGGTTTACAGTTACAGTTTATGGGTAGAGGGTAGAAAAATCTATTTCACTCCAACCCCTCTCCCACTATGAGGTCTTTTCCCCCACCCTAACTGGATAACTCTCTATCCCTCTCAAGTCACTATTGCTCTCAGGTCTTAGTCCCTACCATGCTACTAGGACTAATCTCTCTCACTCATATCCCCTCTCCCTCTATCTCAAGTCTCACTCCCTTCCTATTGAGAGAGAGAAAGCATTTCAAGGCAACATATTTGGCGCTCTCCAAATTTGGCGAGCACCAAACGTGTTTTACCTTGAAACAGTAAAATAGGAGTTCACCCTGTGATTTTGGCCCACATGCTTTTCTTTTGTTTGGTTCAACGCTTAACCCGACAGAGAAACACCTTTTTTATGCAGTTGACTCCCTGTTGTACCAATCTATGCTTGATCCATCACCTTTTTGCCACCAATTTCCATGCACACAACGTAGATGAAGACATTTTGAAATTTCTACATCATTTTACATTATCTCAAGTAATATATTCATTTTTGGTAATATTCAAATGTTTATATTTAGTATGTTTGTTTATTCTTGACAATAATCTAAATTCCTTTAATGATTTTATTAATCATAACAATTGGACATAGAATTCAACATTGAATTAGATGAGAGTTGCATAAAAAAGTTTAATTTTTATGACTTTGAAGAATAAAATGAAAACCATGACATAATTTACATTAATTCATGTTTAAAATTATGTAAACGACATCAACTTTTAACACAAATTTGCTTGTGAGTTATATTTGAATTGCTTATAGTAGTCCATTTCCAGCATGCTTACATAAACGAATTCAACTTAACACAAGTTTTTTTGTTTTGTTTTGAAAATTTATAGACCATTTATTTGATGATTTTATTAATCTTCATTGTTACACATAGAATTAAACATTAAATTCATTATTATTGATGGTTGTGGGAAAAATTTTATTTTCAACTAATTTGGAAAACCTAAGAGCTTTCGTCAATGTTAATGTGCAGGTTTCTATTTTAATTTTTTTGTGCCATAAAGAATTCACCTTCATCATGTACTTAGATAATTTCAAGTGACTCAATACATAGATGGTTTAATTCAAGTTTCCATTCACTCATACCATTTAATGTTCTTCCTTGGTAGATTTATGTATGAAAAATGTTGTAGCATATAGACATGTTTGATAATTCCAAACAGCTCGCTGCCATCTTTCATAAAATTCTTTGGTGTGTTCAATAAAATGCAATGTAATCAGCATTATCAATATGTTTCATAAAATGCATTACTTACTTTTTTTCTATGTGTGATTGTGAATATGCAACATTCAATGTCATGCCGAGGAAATGACAAAAGCCTCTAACACTGGAAGAATGTGCAGTAAAAAATGCAAGGAGAAGAGAATAAAAAATTACAGCTCATAAAGCAAAGAATTGCATCCCATACAACCAAAAATTCCCATTCAATATAAGAGAGATGTACAATCGGAAAAACAAAGGGCATGAATGGACAAACTTCGTGGAAGGAGACAAATGGATCCCCAAGTTGGCACATCATCAACCATAGGTGAAGTTCAATGCACATCTCCAGTAGAATACACACCAACAACAACATGTGGTCTTCCAAGTACATTGAAAATCACACCTACAATTGAAGACACACCATCAAAAATATTGTGTTTCGAAAGTACATCAGCAAACACGCCTCTATTTGAAGTCAATCCACAAACGACATCTCAAGTTGGAGGTACAACATCGTTTACATGTCAATCTCAAGGTATGTCATCAATTGCACCTTCGATTGAAGGTATGTGATCTATCCCTGATGTTGTTGACATTCCTAATGTTCACACAAATTTACATTTGAGAACTCCTCCTAGAGTTTTGCATAAAAAACCTAGATTTTTGATTGATATTGATTCCAATTTTTTGAAATGGATGCCTGATAAGATGTTAGTACATGTCAAAGAGTTGCACAAAGGATATGGAGTTTTTTTTTCAAGAAGCTAAGTGAGGGTGGAAGATGCCAACTATTTGTTGAAATGATGAGGCAACTCAAATTTAGGCCCACCATGAAGGCTCTTGGGCTGAGAGTTTCGAATGACTCAAGTGAAAATTCCATTGTAAAGAACTAGATGAGTGCGTATGAGAGCGTGGGTTCTACCTCACACACGAAGGATAGTTGTGCCACAAGACGTGTGATGACAACAACACTGTTAAGCAATCAAACAAGGAACAAGGTGAACCTTAAAAATACTAGTAAGTCTTTGAAATTAAGTAGATCATCTCTAATGAGAGCCAAAGGAAGGCGTGAAAGATTGGAGGAACCAAATAGCAATGAGTTATGGGCATTCTCGGGTAGAGTGCCACAGAAAGATAAAAGAATTGCTCAACTCTTGAGATCTTTAATAATAGATTATTGGAAGGATAACACAAGGACCTATACTAATCAAAGAGATGTTGTAAGAAGGAGAATTGGTAGTAAAATCCATGAGCCACATCCAAAGCATTATTTGGATACCACTCAAACCCAATTTTTTTTTTATTTTGTACAAAAGTTTCCTGAAATTAAAATATGTCAAAGGTATTTTGAAATGCTAAATCCTTTTTATGTCAAAATAAATCACACACGCACTACTTGTTGTTGTAGAGTACATATTGATTTTTCTAACCATTATGATGTTTATCGACATATATGTGTAGATATGCATACTGATAATTTTTGTAGGAATTTCACATAAGGCCTCCACCCAAATCCTCAAGGGAATTCTTATCTTCCCTTTTATGTGAAAGTGAGGATGGTCAAAATTTTTACAAAGGGTCATGTTTGGATGGCACATGTCATCATTGTGGTGGCATGCAATATTTTCCAATTTTCCAACACATGGCTAGTACACACACAATTGGAGACAAAATTGTCAAATTTGGAAAATACAAGATAGTGGCCTACAATTTAAAAGATGGGAAAGAAGCAAAGAAGTGTGAATTGGTCAGTGATAAGATTCTAGTATATCAGTTTATGGGAATTTTTCATGATCAGGTGGTCTATGAGTATGCAAGGCATACACATAGAGCTCAATGGTTGGACTCATAGTTCAAGTTATGCAAGGACACATTTCCACTTCATAACATCATTTCAGTTGTCAACTTCATGGAGAACTACACACTACAACCACAAAATGAGGTGCAATCACAGTACTACAACTCCACACAGGTTGCTATATTTGTGCATATAGCATTCATTCATGCAAATGATAGTATAGCTCGGATAACAAGAAAGTGTTGAGGGAGTATCACTTTTACATCAGTGATGATTGCACACATTCTACTGAGTTTGTGCAAGGTTGCTTTCAAATGTTCTATGCTGATTTGGCAAGCAGGGGCATATCATTCAGTCAACATATCATATGGTCAGATAACTGTACATCAAAATTCAAGAACGCCAGAATGTTTTACTGGTTAAGTAGGATGCATAGGATCAGTGGTGTTCAACATATGTGGAAGAGTTAAAGTATCAAAAGAGCCCTTGCACGAGAAGAGTTAAATTACAAAGACAGTGTAAAGTTGACAGATGCAAGATCAATTGTCGAGTGGTGCAATCATGCAATGGGTCCAGGTAGTCAAGGTAATTCTTTAGTTCGTAGATTTTTTCATTTAGTAGATGATACTAACATTGCAAAATATGAGTTATGTTGTACAATAACATGATCGAGTGAGCTACACTCTTTTAGAAGCTCCAATGCAGGTACATGGACTATCCATATGCGTAAGATGGCATGCTTTTGTTCTACATGTACACTTCGAGCATGGAATGATTGCGAGTCAACATAGTGGGTTGACGAATGGTCTGTAAGAAGTCTAACCCCACTTGACACTTATCAGCTCCTGACGACTCTACAAATCATGAAGATGCAATCATCCGTTGACTTTGATCATGTATCATATCTTGTAGAACTAGGTAATATATCTTACTTTGAGGTTATATTTTTATGTTCATTAAATACATATAACAAGATGAACATATCAATGCAGGGCATGTATATGCAGTGATTGCAGATGAAGACAATGAAGAGGGTACAAATTATCACCTGTGTCATTGTATTGAGGCCAAAAATAAATTGGAGGCCCTAGTTATAGATGGAGAAAACATAGAATATCCTCCAGGTTTAGTGGTTGTTACTGGAACATGGCTTAGAAGGTACCTAGTTAAGAATGTTGCAGTTTGGTTGTTTGAGGACTTCGACATGCATCAGAAGATTCTTCACTACTTGAACCTTGTCGTCACCACCGACGCTCATTAGATCAAATATAAGGGAAAACCTACAAACAAGAACTTGTGGAAAGTGCGTGAGTATGACCATGAGGAAATACTTGACATGATAAAGAGTAGAGAAAACTTAGATGGTTCCCTGGATTGATTGGTAAGTATGCACATTGAATTTGTAAAGTCATGTTATTGATCATTGCTTTATTTCAAGCGTTTAAGTTTGATTGTATAAGGGTTTGCAAAATTGCATTAATGTAGATATACAAAATGATTGGAGTGATGGCATGTATCCTTGGGAAAAAGGTCCAAAAGGTAATTTGAGGGAGTTTTCATCTTGGTTCCATGAGAAAATTGCAAAAAGTTGTAAAAAAATGAAATATTGTCAATATTGTCAAAATTGTCAAAGTGGGTAAAGGCAGGTTATTTTGATGGTTGTGCTTTGAATCAGGAATAAAGGCTTAAATAAGGTCTAAATGATCATATGTTAGGTGTCTAGAGGTGTTTAAGGTCTTTTTAGTTCAATAATTGCAAAAATACAAAATGTTGCAAATGTTGTAAACGACAATTTCGCTGATTTGTGCTAATTTTCAAAATTAGAGTCATTTAAAGGGTAATTAGGTGCAAGTTGGTTGGTTTGAAGGTGGTTATGGTTTGAAAATTATATAAGAGGACTTCTCCGGCTCGAATCAAGGTTTTTGGAGGTGTAACAAACTCACATAATTCAAAATACCACATTTTTGGTGCATTTTCTAAGTTTTTTTTCACTATTTTCCAGAATTGTTTATTGTTGTATGGATCGTACAGACCCAATCATGCTTTGAAATATGTAGAGGTTGAATTTTTATGAGTTTACTTTGATCTAAACTTGGTTTGGAGTTCTAACTCTTTTTTTTATGAGAGAAATTGCAAAAATACAGTGAATACCCTATTTTTTTCCATTGTTAAGGGTTTGCAAGCAAAATAATGCACTTTTGACCAATCCACCCACTGTCTAATATTGTAACTCAGTGGATTGGTAGGAAATATGTTATATTATATTTCTTAATTCATTTTATATCAGAATAAAGCATTTTTGTGGTAATTGTGTGATGCCCCAAGGCTGGAAAGTGGATTTTTTCCTTCAAAAGTGATGGCTTTGAAGTGCTTCTTAATGAAATTCTGATGGAATTGAGTTTGTGAGTGTGTCAAATGACTAGGCAGACCCTATGGAAGGTGTTTTGAACATTGATTTGTTTGCTCAAGCCTTGGAGTGAATATTTTGACATAACCCTTATTTTTGCATTAGAAAAGGAGGGTTATTGAGTTGGGAGAGTTTTTGGTCATACAAGTGCAAATATATTGTGGATTTTGTGGTTTTGAGGCATTTAATTTGCTTCCCCAAGGTTCCAAGGTGATTGGATAACTTTGAAGGGTAGTGTGAACCCCAAATCTATGTACCTGCAAAACAAAGACAATAAACATCTTAAGTTAGATTTTGCAAGCATAAACAAGGATTCCCCATGAGATTCATTAACATAGCTCAAATTAGGAAGGAAATGATGAAAAATTCAATGAAATCACAAAAACAAGATTGAATCCTAATTAAGCAAACAAAATCTTAATCCCATGGGGGAATTGGTGCCAATTTGATGTGGAAATTTGGCCCTTTCTCAATTTCTATGATGCAAGTTGATGATTGTTGAGAAATGTTGATCCACTTTGATGATGAATGTGAGAGCTCCAAGCCAAAATCTGCAAGAAAACCTAACTAAGAACTAAAATGATGGATGAAAATTGCTAAGTATTTTAGCATGGTAACTTTGCTTGAGATGTGGATGATGAAATAAGGATATAAGCTCTTTATTTATAGATTGATAAGTTGAAGAGATGTCCAAATTTGATCAATGTGGGACAAAGATTCAACCAATGATATGATGCCACTTGTCAACATGTGAGAGGATGAACGTTGAGCAAGTTTTGATCCATGTGCAAGTTTGAAATTTGAATTTGATGAGATGACATGTTTAGGGGATGAAAGATGAGTTAAATGCCAAGTGGGAGACATGTAAGAGACAATGTAAGAGCTTTAAATTCTTTGTTGGATGGACAAGTCCTTTGGGGAGATTTCAAATTTGAGGAATATTCCCACCTTAGATGCCTTTTGAATGAAAATAGGGAATTATTAAATCAAATAAATGATTTAATTGAGCAAGTTGCAAAATCTAGAGGATTTGAGTGATTAGGATTAAATTAATCAGGATTTGATTAATTTAAGGATATTTAGTCGATTTGACAATTTGATTTATATTTTTGGATTAATTTAAAAAAAAAGAGAGAATATGATGAGGCTAATTAAATAAAGATTTTGATTTATTTAATTAAAAGGGATGGTGTTAGATTAAATCAAATAAGGTTTTAATTTATTTAATTTAATGATAGACTTTAGAGATTTAATCAAATAAATTGATTATTTAATTAAATAGGGATAATTAGATCGATGAATTGATTTAATTAACAAGGAAAGTGACTTAATTAGACAAAATAATTTATTTAATTAAGAGATGAATATTGATGAATTTAATCAGATAAGGGAATTTGATTAAACAGTTAGACCGAGGGATGATTTAGGAAGAAACGATGTTAGTAGATCAGAGTGTGATATCAATCTGTATATTTTTGATGTCTACATTTTGCCCCTCTTTGAAGCGATGCACTTGTTGCGTTGGTTCAAAGAATAATCTTGTTGATATCAAAGTTCAAAATTCTTTGATTTTATGATGCCCCACTGTTGCCCCAACAAGAAGAATTATGCTGGTATACTGCCCCCTCGAGAGATCGGGCGAAGAGGTTCGATTTGAGGGTCGATCTCTCGACAAAGAGGTTCAAGATCATCAACTCATGTGTTTGATGTAGAAAGTCATCAACCATGGGTAGTCTCATGCCTATTTTGATATATTACACACACTTGATCCTAATTTGTAGCATGACAGTTACATTATTTATGATATAACTAAGATGATTATGATGTTTGGGTGATATGATGATGCATGGATGATATGGATGCACATGATATGATATGATGATGATTTTCTGATTATGCAAATAGATGATAAATGTATGGTTTATGAGATGTTTAGAATAACTAATATATATTATGCAATGATGGGGATGAATGCATGTGGTATGATTAATGCTTTCTATATGATGTGATATGCAATATGCAGTATGTTGACAGTTTGTGGATGCAAGATGGATGCGATGGTGATGATTTATGATTAACTGTCATGGTACCATGTTAGCGCGAAAAGCAAGAGATAGAAGAAAATAAGAGTTTCCAACAGGACATGAGATGATGATGATGATGATGATTACTTGCTAAGGAGTTGGGATTTTTAAAGGGCCAATTACCTCATGTTTGATAACACACGTAGGCACGATGCATCAGGGTATAAAGAACCAATATGGCGTTGTACCTAGTGCGATGGACTTTGACTCGACAAGCAGATAGGAGTATTCTTGTTCACACTTGACCTACGGAAAACTTGCTAGGATGTACCTAACAAAGCAAATATTCGCCAAGTTATTTTACAAGAACGTCCAACAAGCACAACAGACAAAAAGATAATGATCGTTGCTCCATTCCTATCTCTCTAAATCCTTCATTTGGATATCATTGAGAGGTCCTTGGAATGAGTGCAATAAGATAAATCAAAAGAAAAGATCAGGTACACAAACAAGCCAATGTTCTTCATACCTTTAGCCAAAGGGATATGTTTTGATAGGATAAGAATCCAAAGTGATATCCAAAATGATGCCCATTGTCAGAACGATATATCCTAGGACATGCATTGTAAAGGATGATGATGGGTTGATAAGTTGATTGATAGGATTTTGATATAAAGTTGATTGACATGTTTGAAAATGATCAAGACTTTGATTTTGTTTTAAAGATTTGTTGTTTCGATTTTGATTTTACAATTGAAGCTTGCTTTTGCTGATTGTTGTGCTTGTTTTTGTTTGCGTTGCCAAAGGATGAAGGTGATGATCAGTTTATTATGGATGATTGATTATTGCGAGTGCAAGCGAGATGAGACGGATGGATTTTTTCAAATATTTGGATGTTTTTGACGTTTTGAAATGTTTTGAGGCTATTTTTGGTGTTTTTAAGATTTTACCAATGTTTTGATTTTTGATTTTTCAAATGTTTTTGGATTTTTTTTGAGATTTTATGAATGTTTTTGGATTTTGTGTTTTTTAAATGTTTTTGGATTTTGTGTTTTTTTGAATGTTTTTGGATTTTGATGTCTCGGGGGCTGATCAAAGACTAGCCTTGCCTACGTTTAAGCTCAGAGATGACGTAGTTTAGATTCCAATGTTTTTGATGTTTTATGTTTTTGACTTGTTTTTGGAGTTTGATATGATTTGGATGTTTTTGGATTTTCGCATGACTTTGATGATTTGGATATGGATGTGTGTGATGACATCAGTGCTCTGTTTGGGATTTTGTTGAAAACGAAGCTAAGGTTGATTGATTGAATCGATGGATTGATGATGATGATAACAATGTTGAGGATACACAACAATGCAAAGATAGTGTGTAAGCAACACAAGGATTGAGATTTCGATCGGATTGATGACAATAACATTGTTGAGGATGCACAACAATGCAAGGATAGTGTTAGGAAACACAAGGATATCCTGAGGTGATGATTTTTTGATTAGATTTGATAGATTGAATGATTGATGAAGCTTGATTTGGAACAAAAATTTGTTCGAATGATTTGATGTGACATTGAAGTGCAACTTAGATGCGACTGATAGTGATTGTTTGGATTGATGTTCGATGAAAGATGAAGCTTTGATAAAGAACATGTTCTTGTCAAAATATGCCATGGGCTAGTGATTCGGATTCTAGATCACAAATGCTTTGACCAATTTGGTTTCACGTTTGCCAATGTTCAGATCGACCCATAAGTTGGAGGGTATAGATCAAGATTTATTCTCGAAGCAAGATGTAAATATCTGCCCCCAGTGTCTAGCAATGTATGGAATACGATGTGTGGATGCTTGGATAGGTTTATGGATGGATGGATATGGTAAGCACGCAAAGGATACCAAGGATTATCTTGCGATAAGATAAGGTGTTCAGATAACGAAAGCTCATTGGATAATGCTTCATGTCTTAGATAATGCTTCATAGGATAGGATCGATGAAAATGACCCATGTCAAGATGTTTACCATAAGCAAGCATAAAGTATGCCCCAAACTTCATCAAGATCAAGATAACCTGGAGGATGAATGCAAATGGATAAAGATGGATTGGATAAATGGCTCATGGTGATTGGATTTATTGTGGGTGAGATGGATGGAATGCTCAATTTATTACGGATGGGATGAGATGCTTTCACCTGAACTGGTGCACGTAGATGCTTGATTCCGCACATGACGCCTGTTTGCCAGGTTTTCATCATGGTCTTGCCCAAAGCGCCACCGTAGTGGTTTTCACTAGAGGACGATTTTTTCCTTTACTGTTTTCAATCCTTTTTCTGATATTTTTTGGATTTTCTTATTTTTTGACTTTGATTTTATTTTTTCTGAAAGATTCATGCTGACCCACCTGGTGGTGTTGACGTAGATGCTTCTGTCATAATGTGCCATCGGTATCCTGCCTAAAGAAGCTGCTTTGCTAAGATACGTGCACTTGAATGCAACTTTTGGGATTCTTGGTCTGCTTTGTCAATACCAGAGTAAACTTTGTCTCTATGCGCACATCGTAATAGAGTGCCTTCTGAATCCCTATGATGAAGGGTCACTGCCAATACATGGTTGATGTGAGAATTGGATATCATGCGTGGAGGCGTGGATGGAGTGTGTTTAGAGATAAGAGACGGATTGGTTGACAGCTTGGAGTCTTTGATTCTCCAAACTTGGGAAGATGAACAATGATGGGTGGATACGAAAGTGTGCGTGGAATTAGGACCAACTGCTTGATATACCTTTGTACGTTGCTTGAAAAGCCTGCTTTTGATTTTGTGGACATCTTTGATGGATACTTTTCCCTTTTATTTTTCCCCACAGTTTCTTTGACTGATGGAGTTTGATAGGGATGATCTTTCTTTGTATTCTTTGGTATCCATTTGTATTTGATTTGTCCATTATGCTTCTCAGCTTCTTTTGCTTTGATAATGTTCTGCGTATTTTGATTCAAATCTTCCTTTTGACGTTGGTCCCAATTCATGGATGGGGTGATGGGTGGATGAAGATTCATGGTGTGGCTGGTTGTAGTATTGGCAATGGTTTCATCATAAGGATTCTTCTTGCTCCCTATGTTGACATTTGCTTGAGACAAAGTTTCCCACAGTATGGTAGAAGTAGTACCTTCATGCTTTGATTCTGCATGTTCCAAGAGCTCCTGTTTAGAATGAATTCTCTGATAAATGACCACCATAGATGATGTTATTTCGATCGGATGCTCTGCTAACTCTGAAATATCTTGTTCTATTTGATTTGCTTCCTTGAGTGGATAATGTTCGGTATCTTTATTCATGATGTCCTCAGTCTGACTTTGGGACATATTTGATCTTGATGTTGACAACTCTATTTGACTGTCAATAACCTTCTCCTTTTGTGTTGTAATGTCAGGAGTAAAGGAATCCTATTCTGAATGAAGATCATCTATGTGTCCATCCATAGAAAGCATCTCATGGGTAGATGGAGGGGTATGTGCTACATGGATATGATCATCTTGCATAGATAAGAGAGTTTCCATTAGATCATTGTAGTATCTTGAAGATACAAATTCTTGATCTTGAATGATTTTAGAGTTGCTTTCAACATGCTTTGGATCAAGTTCTTGACATGGGTCGGTTTCAAAGGATGGATTGCTTATAAATGGATCTTGGATGTCGTCATTAGACATGGTAAATGGTTCAATATCCTCAAATGTCAAGTTCAGGGTTCCTTCAGTATCTGTAACCATGAGGTCAAAGGATGTCAATATGTCTTTGAAAGGACCATTGCTAGACCTTGGTGAAATATTTGGATCATGCTTTGGAATAAATTCTTGAGATATGTCCTCTAACTCATAAGGCAATGTAGAGACATTTTCTTCATGATTATTGGTCAATGGATCATGCATTATATCAATAGGATCAAATAATCCTAACACTCCTCGAAAGAGATCACTAAAAAGTGGCTCTTGATGTATGGTGAGTTGATCATTGGATGGGATAGAAACATCCTCAATGTGCTCCTTAATTGAGAGATCTTGATCATTGTTTTCAACAATTATGGTGGAGAGATTGTCAATTTCTTCAACCATAAGGTCAAGTGATGTTGAAATTTCTTGAATTGGATCATTGTTGGATATCGTTAGCGGATTTTGATCACGATTGAAAAATGATTCTTGATGTATGTTAATTTGATCATTCGATGAGGTGGAAACATCTTCAAGGTGTTCATTGATGGATTGATCTTGATCCTTGTTCTCAATAGTTGTCATTTTTTGTGTCTGTGCTTGTGTTTGTGCAATAAACTAGTTAAGAAGATGGATGGAATTTGAGAGATATTTGTGCATAATAACTTTGCATAATTGTGGATGATGAAATAAGGATATAAGCTCTTTATTTATAGATTGATAAGTTGAAGAGATGTCCAAATTTGATCAATGTGGGACAAAGATTCAACCAATGATATGATGCCACTTGTCAACATGTGAGAGGATGAATGTTGAGCAAGTTTTGATCCATGTGCAAGTTTGAAATTTGAATTTGATGAGATGACATGTTTAGGGGGGATGAAAGATGAGTTAAATGCCAAGTGGGAGACATGTAAGAGACAATGTAAGAGATTTAAATGCTTTGTTGGATGGAAAAGTCCTTTTGGGGGGAGATTTCAAATTTGAGGAATATTCCCACTTAGATGCCTTTTTTGAATGAAAATAGGGAATTATTAAATCAAATAAATGATTTAATTGTGCAAGTTGCAAAATCTAGAGGATTTGAGTGATTAGGATTAAATTAATCAAGATTTGATTAATTTAAGGATATTTATTTGATTTGACAATTTGATTTAGATTTTGGATTAATTTAAATAAAAAGAGGAATATGATAAGAGGCTAATTAAATAAAGATTTTGATTTATTTAATTAAAAGGGATGGTGTTAGATTAAATCAAATAAGGTTTTAATTTATTTAATTTAACAGATAGACTTTAGAGATTTAATCAAATAAATTGATTATTTAATTAAATAGGGATAATTAGATCAATGAATTGATTTAATTAACAAGGGAAAGTGACTTAATTAGACAAAATAATTTATTTAATTAAGAGACGAATATTGATGAATTTAATCAGATAAGGGAATTTGATTAAAAAGTTAGACCGAGGGATGATTTAGGAAAAAACGATGTTAGTAGATCAGAGTGTGATATCAATCTGTATATTTTCGATGTCTACGGGTAGTTTGTTTGTTAAATTGACCTATTTTCCTAGTTTTGTCATGGTAGATGTATAAGAAGTCTATATTGATCCAAAGGAGTCTTACTTTAATTTGAAGTATGTTGTGTAAGTCCTTAATGGGTGTCTAAATCCATTATTTAATTGACAAGTCTTTTGGGAAAGTTGGTAGAAGGAATACACTTGACAAGTGGATTTGAGAAGTTCTCTTGAACTTGCTTTGAAAATTTGGTTGAACATCTTGTATTTTTCATTTGTAGTTGATATCCAACCTGAGTCTACATCAAAAACCTAGGTTTGGTGGCTTGAGAGTGATGGTTTAGTGGATTGGTTGCTTGGTGAGCGGTTGTGGTGTAGGAGCACCTACACCTCATCCTCCATTTTTTATCATTTGATGGAAATAGATGGTGAATAGGTTAGAATGAGTGTTTTGAGTGTTTTTCATCTTCAATAAGGTCTAATAAGACCATTGGATAGGTTCTAGGTTCAGTTTTTGAGTTTTGGAGTCAAAATGTGAAATATTGCAATCTTGCACTAAATGTAGTCATGTAGCCTTGAGAAGGAAAAATTATAAATTTGTACTTGGATTTGAAAGATTGAGGTCTTAAGGATGTAATAAGGCTATTTTGAAGCCATTATAATGGTTTTAGAAGTCATAGGTATTAGAATTGAAAGTTGCTTCAAAATTGCAAAGTTGCCATAATGCAATTTAATGTAATTTCAACATTAATGATGTAATTATGCTAACCAACGGTTCTCTCCTTCAAAAATCAGTTGAGGGCCATTGATTTAATGATGTAAATTGCTTAAAAATTTCAAATTTACCATAATGCAATTGGTTTTAGGAGGAAATATGGAGGTTTGCAAAAGTTATGTGATGCCCTCAGTCAAGTTTTACCTTGAAACAATCCAGAAAATGATCATTTGTAAGCATTTCTTTTGATTTCTGAGTATTTTAAGTAAATAGAATGGATGTAAGGTGTGAATTGGGCCTTGGGGAGAATTTTTGAACTTGCGAAAGGCTTTAGGGGTGTTGGGGTGTTACTTGGTAGTTGTGTGAACCCCAACCTTGGTACCTGCAAAACAACATGAGTAAACAAGTTAAACAAGGAAATGCAAGCCAAAACAAGGATTTCCCATGAAATCCATTTACAACATTCAAAATAGGAATAAAATATTAAAGAACACAAAGAAATGATAAAAAAAAGATTGAATCCTAATTAGGTGTGCAAACTCATGATCCCATGGGGGAATTGGTGCCAATTTGATGTGAAAATTGGCTCTTTCTCAATTCCAATGATGCAATGTTGATTTGATGAAGAGATTTGATCCACTTTGATGATGAAGGATGAGAGCTCCAAGCCAAAATCTGGAATAACCTAGCTAAGAACTCAAGATTGATGAATGGAAATGGCTAAGTATTTTAGCATGGTAACTTTGCATGGATTGTGGATGATGAAATGAGGATATGAGCATTTTATTTATAGAATGTCGAGATGGATGAATGTCCAAATTTGAGAAATGTGGGACTAACATTCATCCAATGGCATGATGCCACTTGTCAAGCTATGAATGGATAGAGGATGTGCAAGATTTGGGGTTTGTGCCAATAAATGCATAAATTTGAATTTCAAATTTGTTGAGATGACATGTAAGAGGGAAGGGAAAATGCAATAAATGCCACTTGGCTCAAGGCAAAGGACATGTAAGATGAATTTATTGCCTTGTTGGATGTACATGTTGACTTGGAATTTTTGAATTCAAATTGAGAGAATATTCCAAAAGATGCCCTATGAGGAAAATAGAGATTTAATAAATGAATTAAATCTATTTTCATGTGCAACTTGCATTATCTAGAGGATGGGACATGAGATGAGATTAAATTAATCAAGGGTTAATTAATTTAACGAGATGGGTTAGATGATGTGACCTATTTGACTTAGATTTATGCATTTATTTAAATCAAATAAGAGAGGAATATGATGAGAGGCTAATTAAATAAGGATTTTGATTTATTTAATTAAAAGAGATGTTGTTAGATTAAATCAAATAAGGTTTTAATTTATTTAATTTAATGGATAGATTAGAGATTCAATCAAATAAATTGATTATTTAATTAAATAGGGATAATTAGATCATAAGGATTGATTTAATTAACAGAGAAATTGACTTAATTTGATAGAATGATTTATTCAATTAAGAGAGGAATATTGATGAATTTAATCAGATAAGGAGATTTGATTAAATGGTTAGACCGAGGGATGATTCAGGAAGAAATGATGTTAGTAAGTCAGGATCAGATGCATAATGTCAATCAGTATATTTTACGTGTCTACATTTTTCCCCTCTTTGAAGCAATGCACTTGTTGCATTGGTTCAAAGAATAAACGATCTCGATCAAAGCCAAAAAAATTTGATACTTTAAAACTTGCCCCACTGTTGCATGGCGAGAGAAACATGCCATTATAATGCCCCCTCGAGAGATTGGATGAAAATTCCAATTTTTGGGTGATCTCGCGAAAAAAGATGACAAAGTGCCCACTAGGTCTAAAAGGGCTCAAGGAGGCTAAAAACATGTCTAAACATAATAAAATGATGAAAAACAAGCCTCAACCAGAGAGAAAGTGGTTCGGGGGTCGAAAACCCTAGCAAGACAGCCAAACAGGGTGAAAAAACCCTAATTTTTAGGCTTAAAAGGGACCCGAGGGGTCACTTTCAAGTCATTTTAACACACCTTCGCTAGCAACCTTGAGATTTGAGCTCTGACCCTTTGGCGATATGGCGCAATGACAGCTTCCCCTACACATCACCGATCGAGTTCGGACATACCAGCAGCCACCTAGAATCGGGGCACCGGTACATGGTCCTTACCCAAGCTTCGTCCTTTCAATTAATGCTTTAAAGGGGCGGCTTGCCTTCAATGATGCTATATAGAGCCGCTCGACACTCAAACTGCACTGCGCGGTGCTGTTTTGTGCCGCAGTGGTGCAGTTCAGAGTTTATAAACTTCGACGCTGAGCTCGGGATCGACGGGCTGATTTGATAAAGTGTGACGCGGCATTGCCCATTTCATGCAAACTGCGACGCTAGAAGGGAAAGTGTGCTGCGGCGGTGCAGTTTTGCTCTTTTTTGGATCTAGCGTCAAAGTTTGACTAAAATCAAACTGTGACACCATCAGAAACTTAGCCGTTGGGGAAGTTTTTGGTGCGCTTGACCAGAAATTTTTTAATTTTTTTAACACGGTGTCTTTCCTTGATGCAGGATGCAGTGAGGGAGCTCTACTCCCAGGAGCATAGGTCACGAGATTTGGTTGCCATCCTGCGAGAGTTGAGCGACAGGGACCAGGACTGACTCGGGGTTGCGGGGTTGTGGCACATTGCATACGTGGTGCTTGTGCGCACCCACCTAGGGATGTTGTCAGTGCTGGCCGAGAGGTGGCACAATGAGATGTCCTTGTTTCATCTCCCCACTGGCGAGGCTACCATCACTCTAGAGGACGTCTGGCGCATTCTATGATTGTCGATTCATGGCCGATGGGCGATCTTCAATATGGACGAGGGACACGAGTCCTGCTGCAGAGTCCTCGCCACACGGGACATCATCTTCTGTGAGGGACAAATAGAGCTAGAGCGCTATAGGGTCATAGCACCTCCCTACCACTGGGTGATTGCAGCCATCATTTCAGGGCTTGTTGCCCCAGACAAACGACGACAATACTTTAGTCTTGGCTAGGGGTATTGCTTGGAGCGGATGGTCCGAGACAAACTGGTTCGTTTCACATGGGGGCCTATACTTCTAGCTTCACTCTATAGGGACCTCCATGAGTATGTTTACATGGACGACAAAGCATTGGGAGTAGGGGTGACTTTTCTTCATATCTGGGTGTGGGAGCACATTTCTGTGCTACGTCCACGTGTCGTTCCAGTTTCGATCGGGGTAGACAATCCCCTCGTGGCACTATACAAAGTCGGTGTGTCCTTTACACACACCAGTGAGCACGGGATCCCCTACTGGAGGCAAGTCTTAGATGAGATGCTAGTTTTTACTTGGCGACCATACCTTGTGTAGACATCGAAAATATACAGATTGATATCACACACTCGATCCTGATCTTACTAACATCGTTTCTTCCTGAATCATCCCTCGGTCTAACTATTTAATCAAATCTCTTTATCTGATTAAATTCATCAATATTCCTCTCTTAATTGAATAAATCATTTTATCTAATTAAGTCAATTTCTCTGTTAATTAAATCAATTCATATGATCTAATTATCCCTATTTAATTAAATAATCAATTTATTTGATTAAATCTCTAAAGTCTATCCATTAAATTAAATAAATTAAAACCTTATTTGATTTAATCTAACACCATCTCTTTTAATTAAATAAATCAATATCATTATTTAATTAAGCTCTTATCATATTCCTATCTTATTTGATTTAAATAAATCCATAAATTTGAGTCAAATAGGTCACATCATCTAACCTCTCTCATTAAGTTAATTAACCCTTGATTAATTCAATCTCATCTCATGTCCCATCCTCTAGATAATGCAAGTTGCACATGAAAATAGATTTAGTTCATTTATTAAATCTCTATTTTCCTCACAAGGCATCTTTTGAAATATTCTCTCAATTTGAATTCAAAAATTCCAAGTCAACATGTACATCCAAAAAGGCAATAAATTCATCTTACATGTCCTTTTCCTTGAGCCAAGTGGCATTTATTTCATTTTCCCTTCCCTCTTACATGTCATTTCAACAAATTTGAAATTCAAATTTATGCATTTATTAGCACAAACCCCAAATCTTGCACATCCTCCATCCATTCATAGCTTGACAAGTGGCATCATGCCATTGAATGAATGTTAGTCCCACATTGCTCAAATTTGGACATTCATCCATCTTGACATTCTATAAGTGAAAGGCTCATATCTTCATTTCATCATCCACAAAATATGCAAAGTTATTATGCTAAAATACTTAGCCATTTCATCCATAAATCTTGAGTTCTTAGCTAGGTTTTTGTAGATTTTAGCTTGGAGCTCTCATCCTTCATCAACAAAAGTGGATCAATCATCATCAACATCTCAATCTTGCATCTTAGGAATTGGGAAAGGGCCAATTTTCACATCAAATTGGCACTAATTCCCCATGGGATCATGTGTTTTCTTTTCTAATTAGGATTGAATCAATATTTCATTATTTCATTGTGTTCTTTGTTATTTTCTTTCCTATTTTCAAGTTGTAAATGGATTTCATGGGGAATCCTTGTTTTGGCTTGCAATTCCTTGTTTAACTTGTTTATTCTTGTTTTTTTGCAAGTACCAAGGTTGGGGTTCACACACCTTGGTCGGCCTCGATGGGTCGATGATGCTGACTAGATGTTTTACTGCCGCCAGGATCGGCTCATGCAGGGGCGGGAGCACATTATGCTCAAGAGGTACTTGCTCGGGCGCGTGCAGCGTTAGTTCGGAGAGTCGCAGGATCGGCCTGTTGACAACTATGTAGCCATCTTTGCTCGCAGCATAACACAAGTGTCATGGGGATGGTACATTCCTGCCTCAGAGACAGTTGACAGTTTTAGGCACTTGGTAGCTTCACCGTGGGCTTATGATTAGGGACTGACAGATCCAGGCACCACTCAGGCCTACAGGGACTGGTTCCATCCTCCACTTCAGCTGACTATTCCAGGTGAGGCCCTACATCTGCGTAGAGTTAGAGGCAGAGGGAGAGGACGAGGGCAAGGACATAGGGTTGAGATTCGACAGGATCGAGGTGTTATGATACTTTTTTGTGCCTTATGGGCTCATTTTTGATAGCCCCGATGGGCGTTTTGTACTGATTGACACATATGTACAGTGATCTGATTTATTCTTTGTCTAGCGCACCAAAATATACTGATTACATTTTATTGCACATCTTTCAAAGTCAAAGCATTACTTTACACTGCATAACTAATAACTAGATGTTGATAGATGACAAACTTTCAATTACAATATAGTTTTTCATACATGTCTACCAAAGTATTTTTTCAAACAATTCATTGCCTTGTTGCTATGGCTAAAAGCATAAAACAAGTGCTTTTGAACAAGCTATGGATGCTTGGAAAAAATCTATCAATAGCATAATAGCAAGCAATACTATAGACAAGGCAATGAACTGCTTCAAAAAAATGCTTGAAAGAAATGTGGTCTCATGGTGATGGAATGCCATGACATGCAAATTACTATGGATTTTCATGCCATTCCATCACCATGAGACCATGTTTCTTTGAGGCATTTTTTCAAACAATTCATTGCCTTGTCTATGCTACCACATTTTTCATACATGTTTACCAAAACATTTTATCAAACAATTCACTTGCTTGTTGATATGGCTAAAAGCCTAAAATAGGTGCTTGCAAACAAGCTATGGATGCTTGGAAAAAATCTATCAAAGCATAATAAGAAGCAATAGCATAGACAAGTGATGCAGAGACAGGATACCCAAACCCACTCAAAGTGTTAACTTGCCTTCAAGAGGCATCTAACAAGATTAAAACGATCTATTGGACCAATCCAAACTACCTCTCGACCAATGAGAAAATTACATTTGGGGACACTTGTCCTTCTGCTAAATATAAACCAACAAAAAAAAATTGCATTATGAAGTGTCAAGTTCATTGAACCTAGACATGCTAGCTTGGAACAGTTTGATTGGTTGGAAGATGATGAGGCACCATCTCAACGTGTTGGATGTCCCCTTTGATCTTGGCCTAAGGCGGACTTCAAGATATTTTTTCCATCTCATATCTTCAGCTTGGGGCGGACTTAAAGTTGTCTTTGCCATGTATGCTTTGAGCTGGGCCAAATTTACGTTGTCTTTTCCATGTATTCTTTGAGTTGGGCGGACTTTACCTTTTTATTGGACAAGCATTATTCAAGCCAAGGGCGGACTTGACAACAGTTTGGACATACCTTTTCTTTCCCAAGTAGACTTTCTAGATCATCTTTAACATTTTCCTTGACCATGGACATGGTAGACTTTGCTTGTTCCTTGCCAAGATTGGGTGGACTTGCTCTTGACTTAGACATGTTGATTTTCCTTCTAAGCGAAAACTGAGAGATGTTATTGTAGATGGGAACAAAATGATCACACAGGCTTAGATGAGAAGTTTCTAAGCGTCACCGTGTCCAAGTATCATCATGCTAAAGTTTGCAGCCATTTTGCACTTCAGGCTCTTAAGGGATTTAGCCGGTTGAACGTAGCTCAGAGGGATTCAGAGTGTTTGGGTGTGAAAGAGGACCATGCCTAGTGTAAACATACCCACTCGAACACGTTGGAACAATTAGTTTGGTCACACGAGTTGCAGAACGAAAGTTGCACCACTTTTCAACTTTGCACTACTTGCATTTGACAACTTTTTCCCCAAGAGAAATATCGCCGCCACAGGAAAACACCTTCAAGATAGTGAAAACTAAGAGAGGTTATTGTAGATGGGCACAACACGATCCCATAAGTATGACAAGAAGTTTCTAAGCATCACGGTGTCCGAGTAACATCATGCTAAAGTTTGTAGCCATTTTTCACTTTGGGCTCTTAAGGGATTCAACCGATTGAACTTAGTTTGGAGGGATTCGACATGTTTGGGTGGGAAAGAGGATGATTCATAGCATAAACGTACCTACTTGGATGCATTAGAATAGTTATTTTGGTCACACGAGTTGTAGAACGAAAGTTGCACCACTTTGCAACTTTGCACTACTTGCATTTGACAACTTTTTCTCTAAGAGAAATCTCGTCGCCACAAGAAAACACCTCCGAGATAGCGAAAACTAAGAAATTTTATTGTAGATGGGAACAAAATGATCCCATAGGCGTAGATGAAAATTTTCTAAGCGTCACGGTGTTCGAGTAATGTCATGCTGAAGTTTGTAGCCATTTTGCACTTCAGGCTCTTAACGAATTTAGCTGATTGAACTTAGCTTAGAGGGATTCGACGTGTTTTGGTTTGAAAGAGGACCATACCTAGCATAAAAATACCCACTCATATGTGTTGGAATAGTTATTTTGGTCACACGAGTTGCAGAACGAAAGTTGCACCACTTTACAACTTTGCACTACTTGCATTTGACAACTTTTTCTCCAAGAGAAATCTCACTGCCACAGGAAAACGCCTTCGAGATGGAAAAAACTGAGAGAGGTTATTGTAGATGGGCACAACACGATCCCATAGGATCATACAAGAAGTTTCTAAGTGTCACAGTGTCTGAGTAATGTCATGTTGAAGTTTGCAGTCATTTTGCACTTCGAGCTCTTAAGGGATTCAATCGGTTGAACTTAACTCGGAGGGATTCGACATGTTTGGGTGTGAAAGAGGACCATGCCTAGTGTAAATGTACGCATTCGGATGCATTGGAACAATTAGTTTGGTCACACGAGCTACAAAACAAAAGTTGCACCACTTTGCAACTTTGCACTACTTGCATTTGACAACTTTTTCCCCAAGAGAAATCTCGCCGCCACAGGAAAACGCCTCTGAAACAGAAAAAAATAAGAGAGGTTATTGTAGATGTGCACAACATAATCCCATAAGCTCAGACGAGAAGTTTCTAAGCGTCACGGTGTCCGAGTATCGTCATGTTGAAGTTTGCAGCCATTTTGCACTTTGGGCTCTTAAGGGATTCAGTCGGTTGAACTTAGCTCAGAGGGATTTGGCACGTTTGGGTGCAAAAGAAGACCATTCCTAGCATAAACATACCCACTCGGATGCATTGGAACAATTAGTTTGGTCACACGAGTTGCACAACGAAAGTTGCACCACTTTACAACTTTGCACTACTTGTATTTGACAACTTTTTCCCTAAGAGAAGTCTCAGTGCCATAGGAAAATTCCTCTGAGATAGCAAAAACTAAGAGAGGTTATTGTAGATGGGTACAAAAAAATCACATATAATCAAACAAGAAGTTTCTAAGCATCATGGTGTTCGAGTAACGTCATGCTGAAGTTTGCAGCCATTTTGCACTCTGGGCTCTTAAGGGATTCAGCCGGTTGAACTTAGCTCGAAGGGATTCAATGCATTTGGGTGCGAAAGAGGACCATGCCTAGTGTAAACATACCCACTCAAACATGTTGGAATAGTTAGTTTGGTCACACGAGTTGTGGAACGAAAGTTGCACCACTTTGCAACTTTGCACTACTTAATAATTAGTGCTCCAATTGTAGGCATAAGGTGGAGGTGCTCCTGCACCACTATATAATTTAACTATAATATAACAAAGCAATATATGATATAATTTAACCATTATTTATTAAATTTTCAAACAATTTAAAATTCACAAGACAAACAAATTATTTTGATTTTCAACTTCTATATATGAAATTATCCAATAATCAATTGTATCTCCATATACAAAAATGGCATCATCACCAACTCAATTTTTTTTTTACAAAGTGTGGCATATGCCAACTCAATATCTATTCATAATATACATGCCAAAATATCTATCTCATCCTAAACTATTGTTGGATCATCAAAATGGAGCCTCTTTCAAGCACTCTTTGGCTTTGAAGGTAACTGCACAAGAAAAATTCAAACCACAATTTAGATTAGTTATATTATATAATTTAAAATCAAATAATTAACATCAAAATAAATATACATTGAATTATAATTGAACTCTAAAATTGAAATCTTGATTACCTCGTATATATGCATCTCTTCAAACCATCATGAGTCCTAGAATATGCCCCTCTCAAAGAACCAATCATACTATATATGTGAACACAAAAACATCAAATTCATAAAAGTTAGCATATAATTGTCTATAATAGGAACATATTTACCAAACACAAAATAAAATAAACACATACCTCTTTAGACATCTCTTTATCTTTATCTCCTTCAGCTATTTCGACATCTCCTCCCTGAGGTGTTTCAACTCCTACTCCTTCAAGTGTTCCAACACCTACTCCTAGAAGAGGAAAATAAGATAAACATATAAGTTAATATATAATTTTGTTAATGAAAATCAAGTAGGGGCAACTAGGCCAATTAGGCCTCTCTTCCAAAGAGACACCTTCCCAAACACCTGCAATAAAGTCAAACACAATGGATAGTCATTAAATAGGTTACCAACCTTAATATTTCACAATTTTCAGAGCTCCAACCTGATGTAAAGTGGAAGGGGAAGCAACACCTTTTCCAATAGCTTCTCTCAAATGCACACATCAACTTTACTATTCCTTCCAACAAGCAACTTGATCACCCAACTCAACTCACACACCCAAACATGTTTGAAGGACTCGGCGATGCTATGTACACTCTCAAAATGTCAAAAAAAGACCAAATAACTTGAATTTACACTCAAAAACTCCCATTCTCTCATCACTCTTACACAAACCCATGCAACTTTGCAACATTGCCAACTAGGGTAGTCAAAATAAAAACTTATTTAAGGCATTAACCAAATAATGAAATCAGGTTTTAGACTTCTAACAAGATCCCCTACAAGTGCACAAATGCATAGGATCAAACTCAACAAATAGATGATTCAAAATATTGATTTTTCAAGCCACAAGAAGGCTTGATTTAGGCATGTGTATAGAACGTTTGACTACTGTAGACATGTAAAAATATACTGATTGACATTGTGCATCTGATCCTGACTTACTAACATCATTTCTTCCTGAATCATCTCTCGGTCTAACCATTTAATCAAATCTCCTTATTTGATTAAATTCATCAATATTCCTCTCTTAATTGAATAAATCATTCTATCTAATTAAGTCAATTTCTCTGTTAATTAAATCAATCCCTCTGATCTAATTATCCCTATTTAATTAAATAATCAATTTATTTGATTAAATCTCTAAAGTCTATCCATTAAATTAAATAAATTAAAACCTTATTTGATTTAATCTAACATCTCTTTTAATTAAATAAATCAAAATCCTTATTTAATTAGCCTCTCATCATATTCCTCTCTTATTTGATTTAAATAAATGCATAAATCTAAGTCAAATAGGTCACATCATCTAGCCCCTCTCATTAAATTAATTAACCCTTGATTAATTTAATCTCATCTCATGTCCCATCCTCTAGATAATGCAAGTTGCACATGAAAATAGATTTAATTCATTTATTAAATCTCTATTTTCCTCACAAGGCATCTTTTGGAATATTCTCTCAATTTGAATTCAAAAATTCTAAGTCAACATGTACATCCAACAAGGCAATAAATTCATCTTACATGTCCTTTGTCTTGAGCCAAGTGGCATTTATTGCATTTTCCTTCCCTCTTACATGTCATTTCAACAAATTTGAAATTCAAATTTATGCATTTATTGGCACAAACCCCAAATCTTGCACATCCTCCATCCATTCATAGCTTGACAAGTGGCATCATGCCATTGGATGAATGTTAGTCCCACATTTCTCAAATTTGGACATTCATCCATCTTGACATTCTATAAATAAAATGCTCATATCCTCATTTCATCATCCACAATCCATGCAAAGTTACCATGCTAAAATACTTAGCCATTTCCATTCATCAATCTTGAGTTCTTAGCTAGGTTATTGCAGATTTTGGCTTGGAGATCTCATCCTTCATCATCAAAGTGGATCAAATCTCTTCATCATATCAACATTGCATCATTGGAATTGGGAAAAGGGCCGATTTTCACATCAAATTGGCACCAATTCCCCTATGGGATCATGAGTTTGCACACCTAATTAGGATTCAATCTTTGTTTTATCATTTCATTTGTGTTCTTTAATATTTTGTTCCTAGTTTGAATGTTGTAAATGGATTTCATGGGGAATCCTTGTTTTGGCTTGCATTTCCTTGTTTAACTCGTTTATTATTGTTGTTTTGCAGGTACCAAGGTTGGGGTTCACACATTTGGCGCTAGAAGGAGGGCAGCATCTCACTTTCAATCCGTTTTTCTCAAAAAATTTGTGTTTTCACTCACACTTAAAATTCCAACGTTGGGAGCTCAACATCGTTGTTTTGGCACTGCTAACTCTTCAGCGTTGCTATATAGCACTGCTGGAATTTGAAATTGTGATGCTAGACTCGTCTCGCCAAAACATTTGAATTTCAAACTCTGCCACTGGACTCACTGACCTACACAAATTTTCAAAAAATATTAAAACTCTGACGCTGGACAAAAACTACGACGCGAGGTGAAAATAGTGACGCAGTTGAGCTCTCTGTCCCGACATAGAGCAATGTTGGCTGGTAAGCGGAGCTCTGAGGGCACCACTGGGAAACCAAACTGCGACACAGTCACAATTTGTGCCACTGGAAAATAATAAAAGGGAAAACTTTAATTTTAGGACGTGCTTTTGATTTATGATTAATTTATATTCTATTTTCTGGTTTTTAATTTTTGTGTTTTTCCAGAATCTGACTGGTTTTTCCTCCTTGTAGGTTGGAGATCGAAATCAAAAGGAGAAGCATGACAAGGATGTTCATCAAATCAAATTGTTTTTAAACACTATAGTGTTTGCTTAACACTTTTTTCACAAAATTGTTATCTTTTTCTTCCTTAAGACACTAGTTTTCGTTTGGGCTTAAAAATAATTTTTCCATTTCTTGCAAAGGCTAAAACGAACTTTAGGATCACAACTTGATTTTTTTTTTTGGATTAACAATTGAACAAATATTTCTCACTTGTCATTTGGTGCTTAAAAAAAACTCACATTTTGCTTTGTGGATTTAAAAAGAACAAGTGTAACTTTGTTTGTTGTGAAGGCTTACTTGAACTAAAGGCATTGAAAAAGGACGTATGCGCTTCTCTCGCGCTTTATAGAAATCTTGAGAATCAAAATGCCTTCTTCATGACTTTGGGTTAAGACAAAGCAATCACCTCCACACTTCGATTTGGGTTTAAAATTGAACAACATCTTGTGCGAGTGTGAGTGGGGGAATTTTCGCGTATATTCTCTCTCTTTGTTGCCATCAAAGATTGATCAAGTTACGAATTTTGTCTTTACTCGCTTTTGTTTATCCTAGAGGGCTCGCCTTGGGGAAAAAGTACTCACCCAAGGGAATGGCTCAACCGGTACCTAACACTCTGAACCCGAGAGTATTTTCAATTGGGATATAAATGTGGATATTGGAAAAAACACCAATATCACGTGGTTGACTCCGACAAGATGGATCTGGAAGGGGACTCTTGCCACGTTGGGTCAACTCCTATGAACGGAAAGTCCATATTAAAACCCATGTGCTAGAATTTTCCAAAATCCTTAATCTATTTGTTGGTGCAAGAACAGTCGTTTTGAAGCCGCCCCACACTTTTACGGTCTTCTAGTAGAAATGGAAAGCATGCCATGGGAGTTTCATGGGTGTTGATGCTTGGATGCCCTGATTGACATTAATAAGTTGTGGAGGGGAGCCAGTGGGGTCAAGCATCTAATCATTTGCTAGAGATAAGCGTAGCTGGACTTTTCCAAGTGGGAATCCAACAAATATTGTCTTACACATCCATAGGGTTGTACTTATTCTTGGGTTGCAAAATGCATTGTTTGATCGAAAATATCTTGAAAACAAACACTTAACATTTTTATCCAAATTTCAAACCCTTTTGGAGACAAATGCAATTGACTCAATCCATATGTTATTGCTTTCCCTTGGGATTTACATCCTTAGAGGTTCCTAAACATTGGATTACATCTTGATTTGTCTCCTTAAGTAAACAATAGGTAAACCCTTGCCTTAAGTTCATCAAGTTTCCACATAACATATCTTGTGGGATTTGAAGAAATTAAAACATTGGACATCTTAGTTTGAAAATTTAATCAAAGAAAGTGCTTTTGGTAAAATAAAGCCATTAAAGCAAAGCTAAGCAAAATGAACCTTCATGTGTGTTGAAGACTCACCAAATTCTCAAAAAGTCCAAATCCCAAAAACAAAAGTCATTAGTTCAAAAATGTGTGTTCAAATCAAAACATTCTTTGGTCACAAAGGTCTATAAGAAGCATTTGCATGTTCTTCAATACCTAGGTCTAGGCAAACAAAGTGTTTTTTTTAGGTTCACCTTAGGATCAAAAGAAAATCAAAATCCTTTCATCCATCCTTCGAAATATCAAACATCATCTCACCATCACCTTTTGGAAAATCTTGAAAACATCATTATACTAGGCTTTGTGGCAAAATGAAAAGTTAAGTGAACCCCAACCTTGGTACCTGCAAAACAACAAGAATAAACGATCTAAACCCCTAGTTTTTGTTTGAGTCAATTACATTTGTCTCCAAAAGGGTTTGAAATTTGGATAAAAATGTAAAGTGTTTGTTTTCAAGATGTTTTCGATCAAGCAATGCATTTTGTAACCCAAGAATAAGTACAACCCTATGGATGTGTAAGACAATATTTGCTGGATTACCACTTGAAAAAGTCCAGCTACGCTTATCTCTAGCGAATGGTTAGATGCTTGACCCCACTGGCTCCCCTCCACGACTCATTAACGTCAATCAGAGTAGCCAAGCATCAACACCCATGAAACTCCCATGGCATGCTTTACATTTCTACTAAAAGACCGTAAAAGTGGGGAGGATTTAGAAAAAATGAGGATTCAATCTTTAAAGTTCTGATTAAAGTTCAGAAAATATCTGTAATAACCTAATGATGTCAATCGATAAAATCAGAAGGATTTTATCGAAAGATTGAATCCTAATTAGGTGTGCAAACTCATGATCCCATGGGGGAATTGGTGCCAATTTGATGTAAAAATTGGCCCTTTCCCATCTCCAATGATGCAATGTTGATTTGATGAAGAGATTTGATCCACTTTGATGATGAAGGATAAGAGCTCCAAGCCAAAATCTGCAATAACCTAGCTAAGAACTCAAGATTGATGAATGGAAATGGCTAAGTATTTTAGCATGACCTAACTTTGCATGGATTGTGGATGATGAAATGAGGATATGAGCATTTTATTTATAGAATGTCAAGATGGATGAATGTCCAAATTTGAGCAATGTGGGACTAACCTTGTTTTTTGAGGATGTTTAAATGTGTGAACCCCACCTTGGTACCTGCAAAACAACAAGAATAAACGAGTTAAACAAGGAAATGCAAGCCAAAACAAGGATTCCCTATGAAATCCATTTACAACATTCAAACTAGGGATAAAATATTAAAGAACACAAATGAAATGATAAAACAAAGATTGAATCCTAATTAGGTGTGCAAACTCATGATCCCATGGGGGAATTGGTGCCAATTTGATGTGAAAATTGGCCCTTTCCCAATTCCAATGATGCAGTGTTGATTTGATGAAGAGATTTGATCCACTTTGATGATGAATGATGAGAGCTCCAAGCCACAATCTGCAATAACCTAGCTAAGAACTCAAGATTGATGAATGGAAATGGCTAAGTATTTTAGCATGGTAACTTTGCATGGATTGTAGATGATGAAATGAGGATATGAGCATTTTATTTATAGAATGTCAAGATGGATGAATGTCCAAATTTGAGAAATGTGGGACTAACATTCATCCAATGGCATGATTCCACTTGTCAAACTATGAATGGATGGAGGATGTGCAAGATTTGGGGTTTGTGCCAATAAATGCATAAATTTGAATTTCAAATTTGTTGAAATGACATGTAAGAGGGAAGGGAAAATGAAATAAATGCCACTTGGCTCAAAACAAAGGACATGTAAGATGAATTTATTGCCTTGTTGGATGTACATGTTGACTTGGGATTTTTGAATTCAAATTGAGAGAATATTCCAAAAGATGCCTTGTGAGGAAAATAGAGATTTAATAAATGAATTAAATCTATTTTCATGTGCAACTTGCATTATCTAGAGGATGGGACATGAGATGAGATTAAATTAATCAAGGGTTAATTAATTTAATGAGAGGGGCTAGATGATGTGACCTATTTGACTTAGATTTATACATTTATTTAAATCAAATAAGAGAGGAATATGATGAGAGGCTAATTAAATAAGGATTTTGATTTATTTAATTAAAAGACATGTTAGATTAAATCAAATAAGGTTTTAATTTATTTAATTTAATGGATAGACTTTAGAGATTTAATCAAATAAATTGATTATTTAATTAAATAGGGATAATTAGATCAGAGGGATTGATTTAATTAACAGAGAAATTAACTTAATTAGATAGAATGATTTATTCAATTAAGAGAGGAATATTGATGAATTTAATCAAATAAGGAGATTTGATTAAATGGTTAGACCGAGAGATGATTCAGGAAGAAATGATGTCAGTAAATCAGGATCAGATGCACAATGTCAATCAGTATATTTTACGTGTCTATAGTAGTCAAACGTTATGTACACATGCCTAAATCAAGCCTTCTTATGGCTTGAAAAATCAATATTTTGAATCATCTATTTGTGGAGTTTGATCCTATGCATTTGTGCACTTGTAGGGGATCATGTTAGAAGTCTAAAACCTGATTTCATTATTTGGTTAATGCCTTAAATAAGTTTTTATTTTGACTACCCTAGTTGGAAATGTTGCAAAGTTGTATGGGTTTGTGTAAGAGTGATGAGAGAATGGGAGTTTTTGAGTGTAAATTCAAGTTATTTGGTCTTTTTTTGACATTTTGAGAGTGTACATAGCATCGCCGAGTCCTTCAAACATGTTTGGGTGTGTGAGTTGAGTTGGGTGATCAAGTTGCTTGTTGGAAGGAATCGTAAAGTTGATGTGTGCATTTGAGAGAAGCTATTGGAAAAAGGTGTTGCTTCCCTTGCCACTCTACATCAGGTTGGAGCTCTGAAAATTGTGAAATATTAAGGTCGGTAACCTATTTAATGACTATCCATTGTGTTTGACTTTATTGCAGGTGTTTGGGAAGGTGTCTCTTTGGAAGAGAGGCCTAATTGGCCTAGTTGCCCCTACTTGATTGTCATTAACAAAATTATTTATTAACTTATATGTTTATCTTATTTTCCTCTTCTAGGAGTAGGTGTTGGAACACTTGAAGGAGTAAGAGTTGAAACACCTCAGGGAGGAGATGTCGAAATAGCTGAAGGAGATAAAGATAAAGAGATGCCTAAAGAGGTATGTGTTTATTTTATTTTACAGTGTTTGGTAAATATGTTCCTATTACAGACAATTATATGCTAACTTTTATCAATTTGATGTTTTTGTGTTCACGTATATAGTATGATTGGTTCTTTGAGAGGGGCATATTCTAGGACTCATGACGGTTTGAAGAGACGCATATATACGAGGTGCAAAATGACTGCAAACTTCAACATGATGTTACTCAGACACTGTGATGCTTGGAAACTTCTTGTATGATCGTATGGGATCGTGTTGTGCCCATCTAAAATAACCTCTCTCAGTTTTTGCTATCTCGAAGGCGTTTTCCTGTGGCGGTGAGATTTCTCTTGGAGAAAAAGTTGTCAAATGCAAGTAGTGCAAAGTTGTAAAGTGGTGCAACTTTCGTTCTGCAATTCGTGTGACCAAACTAAATATTCCAACGCGTCCGAGTGGCTATGTTTACGCTAGGCATGGTACTCTTTCAGACCCAAACGTGCTGAATCCCTCTGAACTAAGTTCAATCAGCTAAATCCCTTAAGAGCCTGAAGTGCAAAATGGCTACAAACTTCAGCATGACGTTACTCGAACATCGTGACTCTTAGAAACTTTTTGTCTGCACCTATGGGATCATTTTGTTCCCATCTACAATAAAATTTCTCAGTTTTTGCTATCTCGAAGGTGTTTTCCTATGGCGGCAAGATTTCTCTTAGAGAAAAAGTTGTTAAATGCAAGTAGTGCAAAGTTGCAAAGTGGTGCAACTTTCGTTCTACAACTTGTGTGACCAAAATAACTATTCTAACGCATCCGAGTGGGTACGTTTATGCTAGGAATCATCCTCTTTCACACCCAAATATGTCGAATCCCTCTGAACTAAGTTCAACCGATTGAATCCCTTAAGAGCCCAAAGTGAAAAATGGCTGCAAAATTCAGCATGATGTTACTAGGACACCGTGATGCTTAGAAAACTCTCGTCTAAGCTTATGGGATCGTGTTGTGCCCATCTACAATAACCTCTCTTAGTTTTCACTATCTTGAAGGTGCTTTCCTATGGCGGCGATATTTCTCTTGGGGAAAAAGTTGTCAAATGCAAGTAGTGCAAAGTTGCAAAGTGGTGCAACTTTCGTTCTGCAACTCGTGTGACCAAACTAATTGTTCCAACGTGTCTGAGTGGGTATGTTTACACTATGCATAGTCCTCTTTCGCACCCAAACGCTCTGAATCCCTCTGAGCTACGTTCAATCGGCTGAATCCCTTAAGAGCCCGAAGTGCAAAATGGCTACAAACTTTAGCATGATGATACTTGGACACGGTGATGCTTAGAAACTTCTCATCTAAGCCTATGTGATCGTGTTGTTCCCATCTACAATAAAATCTCTCAGTTTTCGCTTAGAAGGAAAATCAACATGTCTAAGTCAAGAGCAAGTCCGCCCAATCTTGGCAAGGCACAAGCAAAGTCTGCCATGCCCATGGTCAAGGAAAATGTTAAAGATGATCTAGAAAGTCTACTTGGGAAAGAAAAGGTATGTCCAAACTGCTGTCAAGTCCGCCCTTGGCTTGAATAATGCTTGTCCAAGAAAAAGGTAAAGTCCGCCCAACTCAAAGAATACATGGAAAAGACAACGTAAAGTTGGCCTAGCTCAAAGCATACATGGCAAAGACAACTTTAAGTCTGCCCCAAGCTGAAAATATGAGATGGAAAAAATATCTTGAAGTCCGCCTTAGGCCAAGATCAAAGGGGACATCCAACACGCTAAGATGGTGCCTCATCATCTTCCAACCAATCAAATTGTTCCAAGCTAGCATGTCTAGATTCAATGAACCTGACACTTCATAATGTAATTTTTTTTGTTGGTTTATATTTAGCAGAAGGACAAGTGTCCCCAAATGTAATTTTCTCATTGGTCGAGAGGTAGTTTGGATTGGTCCAATAGATCGTTTTAATCTTGTTAGATGCCTCTTGAAGGCGAGTTAACACTTTGAGTGGGTTTGGGTCTCCTGTCTCTGCATCACTTGTTTATGCTATTGCTTCTTATTATGCTTTGATAGATTTTTTCGAAGCATCCATAGCTTGTTTGCAAGCACCTATTTTAGGATTTTAGCCATATCAACAAGCAAGTGAATTTTTTGATAAAATGTTTTGGTAAACATGTACAAAAAATGTGGTAGCATAGACAAGGCAATGAATTGTTTGAAAAAATGCCTCAAAGAAACATGGTCTCATGCATGAAAATCCATAGTAATTTGCATGTCATGGCATTCCATCACCATGAGACCACATTTCTTTCAAGCATTTTTTTGAAGCAGTTCATTGCCTTGTCTATAGTATTGCTTGCTATTATGCTTTTGATAGATTTTTTCCAAGCATCCATAGCTTGTTCAAAAGCACTTGTTTTATGCTTTTAGCCATAGCAGTTCAAGGCAATGAACTGTTTGAAAAAATACTTTGGTAGACATGTCTAAAAAACTATATTGTAATTGAAATTTTGTCATCTATCAACATCTAGTTATTAGTTATGCAGTGTAAAGTAATGCTTTGACTTTGAAAGATGTGCAATAAAATGTAATCAACAATATGAATATAAACTACAAAAAAATGTTTTTTACAATTCATTAGTTAAAATATTTATTTTATTTGCTCTCTATATCTCTATATGCTATGGAAATACCTTTCAATTTCAAAATAAATTGATTTTATCTCTTGTTCTAGTTTTTTTTACGTTTTTTTAAATATGATTTTTTCTCGACTTTTTAAAAAACTCTTATACTTTTGGTTTGTCAAATTTTTCCCCAAAAGATTTTTGCTAATATGCATTCAAAGCATGAATCATACACGTGAATACACGCACTATACGTGAAGTATACATGTGAATAAGTGAAGCATACATGCGAATAAGTGAGGCACAATTAATTGAACCATTCCAAAGGATACAAACCACCAGGAATGGAACTTATTTACACAATTTGCTTTAGATGGACATTATTGAGCAATCGACAATAATTAATTAAGCATTAGATGTAAACAAAATCCATGCCTACAACATTCAAGCATATGATTTACACAATACCAATGATAACATCATTCAAGAATGGCAGTAGCAACGTAATATTTTTTGAATCAAAAAGTCTTAAGGTATACAATGATATATATTGATAAAAGTATATATTCCAAAAAATCCATATAGGCTTAGTACAAAGGAGCCATATTATGGACATAAAATGTCACGTATATATCGCTTGTACAAAACATATGTTCCAAAATGCCACATAGGCATACAAAAAGTGACCCTAATATAGTCATTTCCCTCTAGGGGAAGGAAATAGATCCCATGTTGCCTTCGAAATTCAGCTGGATGGAGTGACTGTTGGTTCTCTGGTCTTTTGAACACGCGCGCTAGTCCTCCTCTCTTCACTCTGGACCTTCAACTAATACCATAAAATGTAAAGATGTTAATAAAAAATAAATAAATTATGGAATGACATATAACAAAATATAATCACTTACCGCATACAGATAGTCTTCATTCACATTTACATCATTACCACGTCCACGATCTAGAGTGACAACCACCTATAGCAACCATCAAGATAAAAATTAAGCTACACAAAAGTATCATGAAGATTTTCTATAATAGACCATAAAAGAGCGAATATAATGTCAAATCGACTAATGTGTTGCATACCTCTCTCAATGGATTAGAACTGGCTATTGCTACAACAACTCCATGGTCCATCATGCAACCAACATCACTAGGGATTTCTGATGTCAACATTTGCAAATGGTAGGGTGAACTATTAGATGTTAATGGGATGGGATTAGGAAGGAATAAAGGAACAAAAAGTGAATTAGGAGAAGATAATGTGACACGATCAAGGAATACAAGTGCAATGTTTGTGTTTCTCATCAATTTTTTAGATTTGTATATGCAAAATTATGAAAACTAGCTAACATTGTTTTACAACACCATTATTGAATAAAGGCTGCCTGAGTGTAATTTCCTTGAGGAAATGAATCATGAGGTGTGGAGGTCGAAGGTCCACCAGGAAACTATTTGAAATCCAAAGCATGTTATGAGACAAACATTCAAATATAAAATTCAACTATTCAAATGCAATAATAATATCTTTAATACTAGTTGCATACCTATGGATTCAATGTCGAGAACGAATAAGGGTCTGTAGGAATGGGGCACATCTCATGAACAATCCGACCCTAAAATTTCATCAAATCAAAATTCTACTAATTTACTTATTCTTAAATTTCAAAATATAATTTAATAAACAACATTAAATGAACTTGCTAAATTTTACCTGATTATCAATGCCGTATGTATCATTCAAAAAATCATCTGTGAAATCCATCGCCTTTGTAACTGATGTAGGATGTGTAGCTGCATCCCGAGCACTTTGATAATCATACGTGCAAACTGCACTACAAGTGCCACAATGGTGGGGTGGAGCTCAGGGCCTACACGTCTCCTCCACACTAGGCTCTACTAGAGGCCTCACACACTATAAAATGGTTTGGGTGAGTGAGCCAATCGACTCCAGTGTGTCCACCTCTACACTATCCTTAACAATGGAAGGAACAGCGACATGCTCCACCATGGGTCTAGCTAAGGGTCTCGGTGCTAGCTGTGGATTACGTCGTGCTATAGGTATATCATGTGTGGAGCCCCCACCTCTACCCTGAAAGTCTAAGATGTCAAAATAATTTGGCATCTTATTGAGGATAAACTCACAATAGAGTTTTCTCAAAAAGTATTGTGGTGCCTCATGGTTATTGCATGGAGGTTGATCAAATACCATTCACCACCGCTCCCAAAATTTATTTTTAATTAACTCATGGTGGCACCAATGGATGGGGAACCTCCTGCATGTATGAGACAAAGATGCATTGGTTTTCAGGTCTGTAAATAGGGCACACAAGTTGGATTTGCTATTTTTTTGTTTTTTAACATCTGCATATGACAAATCTCTAGCATAATATTGTCTCATCTCATGCCTCTTATTTGACCAAAAAATTATTTTCTCTCTCATTTCCCCTACATGAGTTACAATTGACTTCAATGATTCATCAATACCTCTCCTATAAGGGTGGGTTTCGACATGATTAGTCAATCTTCCAATTAATTGTTCAATGTCTCTTTTATTGTTTTCAATTTGATTTAGAACATTTTCTTGCATTCCTTAAGGATGCCTAGGAATTGATGGAGGGGTTCCAGGTTGTTCTTGAATAGAAGGCTCTTCCTGAGGGGGTGATTGTGAATTCTCAAAGTTTCAAGGTGGAGATTCATTCCCTAATAATTAGAACAAAACTTTATTATAAAAACCTATTTCAATCAACATTCTAAATCAAATTCGAAATAAATTGAATAAAAATACACCCCTCTTCACAATCTTCGAGGTCTCTGACGTGTTGGTGGCATCCTTGTGAAAGATAGCAAGCTAACGGTGCAAATTATGGGTGAAATTTGGCGAGCACGAGTTGCAGGCCTCCTATCCTCCAAGCTAAGCCGCAAGTTGCAGACAAATGAGGATTTCAAACACGAGTTTGAGCTTTTATCTTTTCTTTTACATTTGGCGCACACCAAATGACTTGGAGTCATTTGGTGCTCGCCAAATAGCCCATTTCAGTCATTTTTTGCAATTTTTCATAATTTGACACCTAAATTGTGTCACAGATTGGTACACTTACCCTGTTTGTACTCTAATGGAATAGTATGATAATTTTAAAATGTATTCATAATTACAATACTTAGAAGAAATATATTATAAATAAGATAAAATCATTTGATTGAATATGGTTATTTTAGATAATTATCATAATTGTTGTATATAAAATTTGATTTAATTGATGTATTTTTAGATTAATTAATGATTGTTTTATCCTTTGTGCACATTTTAAATAAAGACATTTTATTTTAAAGCTAATTTGTTGCAATTTATCATCATAAAAATATGTGAATCAAGTGTAATTGTTACTTTTGAGTTAGTAGATGATAAATTTTTTTAAAATTTATAATTTACAAAATATTGTGATAATTTATACACATTCATGATCATCATCTTTATAAAAAATGTATAATTAATGAGATAAACTTATTTGAATGAATATAATTTTTTTAAATATTTTTCATAATTCTTGTATTCAAAATTTTATTTCATAGATATGTTGTTGGGTAATTTCATGATCATTTAGTCCTATGTGCATATCTTAAATATGTTTGGATAAAATGATATTAAATAAAAAAAATTGAGACCTATTTTTCTTCAAATAATGTGTTATAGTTATAAATGTATAATATGATATTTCCTGCTAGTTTATCATATTAGGCATGTGTAGGAGTATATAATAGAATTTTTTTACAAGTACTATTTCTTTGTAAGTGTAAACCCAAGTGATTATAATATTTTAACCATAAAACCTATTCATTCAATCATTACACAATGGAAAAACTATAAGTAGATAACATACATTTTTTATTCTTAAATAAAAAATTTGTGTCTGAGAGAGATTGTTATACCTCTGATTTTAGACAATGTATGAACCAATTAAAAGAGAATAAAATTAAATCCAATAATAAAACAACATATAAAAAGTAAATATCCATATAATTCATATTCATAAATGTATAAAAAGATTATTATTTTTTACATATTCATTAAATAACATTAAATAGCATGTTCATATTAATATATTACTCATTAATATTATATATTTCATATTAATATTATTGATATTCACTAATATTCTTATTAATATTAAATGTTTATTAATATTCTCATTAACATTAATACTATTATTAATATTCTTATTATTATTATTGATATTACATAGCTTTCATACAAAGCTCCTATATTAATTTACATATCCATTTAACTAAGCAAGGATTCTATGTTAAGAAATCTAATTCCAATATAAAAGTATTTAGGGCAATGATTTTAATGAAGTCAACCTGAAATAGAGATATTATTAAAGGCAACAACAATCAGCATAGTTTGTTATTTAAGGATAACAATATTCAAATATATTAAAGCCAACAATTATAATATCAGTAAGGCAACGATCACCTTCAAACAAATGTTGACTTTGTTAAAAGACAGTCAATGACAAATTATTAAGCAAAAAAAATGAGTAACCAAGGGGTGCGATTTGTTAGGATTACAATAAAGTAGCAATAAAGATTACTAAAAACAATAATAAAAATTAATGAAGGAAGCGATTCATTAACTAAAAGGTGCAATGATCCGTGAGAAGGCATATCGTTTGTGAAGTGGTGTCTCTCTTAAAAAAACTCTCACTCTCTTAAGAGGAACACAGGGATATTAGTTAGAATGAGAAGTGAGATTTGAAGGGGAGGAATATGTGGAATAAGAAGATATAATCATACATACACAACAGATCAAGAAAGTTTAAAAGAACAAAATTTAAGGGAAATTAAATCAATTATTAATTTATTTATTGGTGTGTCTCAGAGAGG
>VDFB02339153.1:176117-202985 GCA_007258455.2 Sequoia sempervirens
TATATATATATATATATATATATATATATATATATATCAATTAAGATGAAACACATTAAGCACAATGTTTTGATATCAATTAAGAATAAGACACTTTTTGAACCAATATTGTTTCAAATTTTCAAACACTTTTCGAACAAATATTGCTTCAATTTTCTAGATATAATATCCGTTAAAGCCGATATGGACTTAAACAGATTACAACCAGATTTTTGATTGATGAGGTCACTTAGGACTCAAGTCAAGAGCATACGTCTTAGTTTCTTACAATATTTTTGGAATCTCAAAGCTCTTATAACCTAGACAAGACTTAGCTATTCAAGACTCAGGACTAAGACTTCATTCCTAATTGCCTCAAATGAGCTTACAAGGCCTCTATTTATAGGAATCTTACAACCAAGGTAGGTGATTGGTGGATGGAGATTAGGTGAATGGTAGATGGAATTAGGTGAATGGTAGATGAACAGTAAATGGTAGGTGTGGTAGGTTTTGAAAATATGAGTGGTAGGTGAATATGGAGGTTAGTGGCATGGGTGGAAAGGTAGTTGTTGAAAAGATGTAAGCTCTTTTATGGCTAATTTATTTTCAAATATTACTGGATAAATATTGATCCACAATTACCTACTAACCTATAAATTAATATTTATTATCACTTTTAATTATCTTGAAAAGTGAGAACGGTCCACTTAACACCTGTAAGTGGCTACAGGGTTCTTGCTTTTTGTGATAGGGTTGCATCTTGTTGTCACATCTTAACATGGGTGGCATCACGACATTGACAAACCCATGTGCTAGTCAAGGGAGGAGTTTGGAGATAATAATTCATCTGGTAGTGGTTTGAAAAGTTCTTCCCAATCTCGAGGATGATTGTTGAAAGCATATACAATTATGATTTGTTTGTCTCCTTGAACATAGTCTAATTTTGTTATGACTGCAAGTTAAGCAGAAAACAAAATAGGCTCCATGTCTTGAATCATTACATTGGGAAACCATGGGTACTTTAGTGGATAGAATTCCACTCGTGGAATACTGTATATTCTTGGTCCAATTAGATAATCAACCATACAATTGAATATTGCAAAAAATAATTTTCCATGGATTAATTCAAAGAATTTTCTCATATGAGGTGGAAAATTTGGAGTGAAAATGTCAGCATAATCTTCAAATTCCATCAGTGAAAATGTAATGCTGTTAAAAAATCCAAATTTGCAACACTTCAGAAAATTCATTTTGATGGGATTAGTCCAATGACTAGAATGGAAACTTATTATCTGAATATCCATCATACAATGACTTCTACAATGAATGCTTATTGGACTTTCTTGTAAACCAAATTTCTTGAAAAAATTTTGTTCTTCATTTGTGGTATAAATACCCTAGTCATAATGTTTATGTATTTCCCTTCTCAGCTTTTTGAACCATCTATCCAAAATCCATACTTCAACTATTACCTCAATAACAGGATTTGGAAGTTGCAAAAGTGGAATGATACTCTTGTCTGGATAAGTCCACTGAGGAACTGAGTCCTCTGTTTGGATAGTAATGGTTGTTGCAAATTTGTTGGTTAAAGTATCTACTAATGGATTGTTTTCTCGTTTAATCCATTCTATTTGAACATCATAACCAAGAAATTCAAAATACCATCTTGCAATCCATCCCTAGGCAATATCTTTATTTGGTTTCTTCTCCATTAGGCTCCCCATTGCTTGGTTGTCTATTCTAACAATAAAGTGTTCTGGTTTTAAGAAAATTTTAAATTTTTCAATACCTTTTTTAATAGCTAGAATCTCCTTTTCATATATGTGATATCTGGATTTAGTCTCTATGAAGGTTCCCAACCTATATCCACATATCTCGGTTCTTTTATCTAGAAATTCCTGGATCAAGACAACAGACCAAGTATTGTCAGATGGATTAGTATATAATACTGGAGGATTTCCTAGAATAGGAATCTGAAGACTACGCAGGTCTTGGCATTTCCTTTTGATTTGTTGTACTAATTTTGTAGCTTGTATATTCCATTCTCATGTTGTGTCTTTTAGCTAGTCTTGTATCTTTTTCTTGTCTTTTGCCAACTCTTTGTGGAATGGATATACATAATTTAGGCATCCTAAAAATATTTGAATTTGTTTCTTATTAGTTAGGACATCAAGAAATTCTTGTATCCTTTTAAGAACATGAGGCTACAATTTAATTTTCCCTTTATCCAAATGCAAACCTAAGAAATCAATTTTTGAATGTCCAATAACCATCGTTTTAGCTGAAAGGAAAATTCCATTTTTCTTGATGGCCATATAAAGCTGATTTAAATGATCAATATGTTGCTCTACATTGTCAGAAAATACTATAATATCATCTATATAGACAACAAAAAATTCTTTTAGGTGCCTTAATGCTTGGTCCATTCTTCGTTGAAAATATGCAGGAGCAGTACACAATCCAAATGGCCTAACATTCCATTCAAACAATCCTCATTGAATAGAAAATGCAGTTTTATACTGTCCTCTTCCTTTACCATTATTTTCCAAAAACCTGATTTGCAATCAAATTTGGAAAAAATCTGCTTGTTGGTCGCCCTTCTTATCAAATCTGAACTGAATGGAATTGTATAGTTAAATGGTAAAATAATGTCATTTAATGGTTTGTAATTGATACCAAATATTTTCTTTCCTCTCTCCCTTTCTGCTCTTTTATTAACCAAAAATGCAAGACATGCAAATGGACTTTTGTTCTCTCTAATGAAATTCCCTTCTAATAGTTCATTTAGGTGCTCATCCATTTCTTTAACTTCACTGGGACTTAAAAGATATGATGGCTCATGGGGTATCACATTTAGACATTCTGGTCTTATTTTGATTTCACATTCTGCCTGTTCAGATGACCAAAATTCTAGAGGATTCATACTGCAACATTCTTTTTCAAAATTTTCTTTGATCTTTTCTAATGTTGCATTTTTTCCCTCTTGTAATTATTTTGTCCATTCTGATGAATTTTCTTTTGCATTTCCCAATCTATATGTGACAATTTTTAAAATTGGGATTTTAAGTTGTTCATCCTCATGCTTAAGTGACATCTGAGTTCTTCTTAGGATAAATGGTTCATATTTTACTAAAAACATATATCCTAACAGAATATCACTGTCCATGTCATTAAATTCAACAAGATCTGTTATGAAGATCTTACCTTGAATGTTAATATGGACATTTTCACCGATGGAATTTGAAGATTATGCTGACATTTTCACTCCAAATTTTCCACCTCATATGAGAGAATTCTTTGAATTAATCCATGGAAAATTATTTTTTGCAATATTCAATTGTATGGTTAATTATATAATTGGACCAGGAATATACAGTATTCCACAAGTGGAATTCTATCCACTAAAGTACCCATGGTTTCCCAATGTAATGATTCAAGACATGGAGCCTGCTTTGTTTCTTGCTCAACTTGTAGTAAGAACATAATTAGACTATGTTCAAGGAGACGAACAAATCAGAATTGTGTATGCTTTCAACAGTCATCCTCGAGATTGGGAAGAACTTTTCAAACCACTACCGGATGAATTATTATCTCCAGACTCTTCCCCTGACTAGAACATGGGTTTGTTAGTGTCGTGATATCACCCACATTAAGATGTGACAATAGGATGCAACCCTATCACAAAAAGCAAGAACCCTGTAGCCACGCACAGGTGTTAAGTGGACCGTTCTCACTTTTCAGGATAATTAAAAGTGATAATAAATATTAATTTATAGGTTAGTAGGTAATTGTGGACTAATATTTGAAAATAAATTAGCCATAAAAGAGCTTACATCTTTTCAACAACTACCTTTCCACCCATGCCACTAATCTCCATATTCACCTACCGCTCATATTTTCAAAACCTACCACACCTACCATTTACTTTTCATCTACCATTCACCTAATCTCCATCCACCAATCACCTACCTTGGGCCTAAGATTCCTATAAATAGAGGCCTTGTAAGCTCATTTGAGGCAATTGGGAATGAAGTCTTAGTCTTGAGTCTTGAATAGCTAAGTCTTGTCTAGGTTATATCTTGAGCTTTGAGATTCCAGAAATATTATAAGCAACTAAGACATATGCTCTTGACTTGAGTCCTAAGCCACCTCGTCAATCAGAAATATGGTTGTAATCTATTTAATTCCATATCAGCTTTAACGGAAGTTATATCTGAAAAATTGAAGCAATATTTGTTCAAAAAGTGTCTTATTCTTAATTGGTATCAGATCCTTGTGCTTAATGTGTTTCATCTTAATTTGGTATCCCATTGTCACATATTAACGTGGGTGACATCACAACATTGACAAACCCATGTGCTAGTCAAGGGAAGTGTCTGGAGATAATAATTCATTTGGTAGTGGTTTGAAAAGTTCTTCCCAATCTCGAGGATGACTGTTGAAAGCATATACAATTCTGATTTGTTTGTCTCCTTGACTATAGTCTAATTTTGTTCTGACTGCAAGTTGAGTAGGAAACAAAGCAGGCTCCATGTCTTGAATCATTACATTGGGAAACCATGGGTACTTTAGTGGATAAAATTCCACTTGTGGAATACTGTATATTCCTAGTTCAATTAGATAATCAACCAAACAATTGAGTATTGTAGAAAATAATTTACCATGGATTAATTCAAAGAATTCTCTCATATGAGGTGGAAAATTTGGAGTGAAAATGTCAGCATAATCTTCAAATTCCATTAGTGAAAATTTAATGTTGTTAAAAAGTCCAAATCTGCAACACTTCAGAAAATTCATTTTGATGGGATTAGTCCAATGACTAGAATGGAAACTTATTATTTGAATATCCATCATATAGTGACTTCTGCAATGAATGCTTATTGGACTTTCCTGTAAACCAAATTTCTTGAGAAATTTTTGTTCTTCATCTGTGGTATAAATACCCCAGTCATAATGTTTCTGTATTGCCCTTCTCAGCCTCTTGAACCATCTATGCAAAATCCATACTTCAACTATTACCTCAATAACAAGATTTGGAAGTTGCAGAAGTGGAATAATACTCCCATATGGATAAGTCCACTAAGGAATTGAGTCCCTTGTTTGGATAGTAATGGCTACTGCAAATTCCCTAGTTAAAGTATCTGCTAATGGATTATTTTCTCCTTTAATCCATTCTATTTGAAAATCATAACCAAGAAATTCAAAATACCATCTTGCAATGCTTCCCTGGGCAATATCTTTATTTGGTTTCTTCTTCATTAGGCTCCTCATTGCTTGGCTGTCTGCTCTGAAAATAAAGTGTTATGGTTTTAAGAAAATTTTAAATTTTTCAATACCTTTTTTAACAGCTAGAATCTCTTTTTCATATATGTGATATCTGGATTCAGTCTCTGTGAAGGTTTCCGACCTATATCCACATATCTTGGTTCTTTTATATGGAAATTCCTGGATCAAGACAACAGACCAAGTATATTGTCAGATGCATTAGTATATAATACTATTATCAATGGGAACATATATAATATGGTTATTAAATATAGTGATATTTTAATATATATATATATAATCATATAGTCAATGATAATATTATACAATGTTCATAAAATAGTATTATATTCATTATGAGATGATTAATAATAATATTATATTAATTGATATTAACATTGATAATCAGTATCATACTCATGTTTATTAATGTAAAATAACATATTTCTATTATATGATAATTATTCTCTATAGATAATAGTAAACTTCATTAGTTAATCAATATCATACTCACATATTTAATGATATAATATGATATGTTTATAATATAATATGATTGTTCTAAGTCCTTACACTATGCTAATTTTGTTCTATGGAAGAGAGAGATGTGGTTAGGGAGAGGCAGAATAAATCACTCCAAATAGGTGTTTCCAAAGGATGGGGGGATTAATCCAAACATCTAGGTAGGTTTACTTGCCCCAAGGATGGAAAGACTAGTGTTTCTATGTCTGGGCAGTATTATGGGCCCCAAGGGTGAACAGATTAGAGTCTCAACGTCTAGAATGCATGAGGGAGATGGCACACTGGCGCCCTAGACTTGCAAACCCTCATCCAAGAATGGAAATTAGAGGATATAAGATTAGGACAATGAGTAATGACAATAAAAATAAGAAGTAACCCTAGTTCATTAATTTGTAATTAATTAATGTTGAATGTGTCATGAATGCAAATACATGTACTAGATTAATAAATACAAGTTGAAATTTATTAACATGTAGTAATGTATGTTAATTTGTTAGAAAATAGGTTATGTCCTAATAGGGGACATTACAGAGATCATATAACCATATAGCCTATCCATTCAATCATTATACGATAACAAAATTATCAAGAGATAACATACTACTTTTCTTGTGCTAATTATTGGATTTTTAAAGATTGTGTGGTCACAAAATAGATATTGAATATTTTTTTATTTTCTTGAGAAAATCTTGGTAGAAGTTATTAATAGATTCTTAATATGGTTTTTTGAAGAAATCTTGTATGATTTTATCTTGTATGTATGTATGTATGTATGTATGTATGATTTTATGCTTCATTTTTTAGCAAACAACATCTCTAATTTGATTTGATTTTAAAAAATGTTTAAATTTCTCTTTATTAAACTCTATAAATTCTAGTAATGGATTCACCATCTTTGATTGTAATGGATATATCCTCTTTAAAGTGGATATATATGATGTCACTTCCAACCACCTTATTCTCATGGGTTCCTATAGTAATTTGCTTCTCACACTATGCAACAAGGTATACAATTCATTTCTATACTTGTTTCTACATATTCTATTATTGAATTGATCATATGGTTCTATTTCTTCCTTTGTAGCTTCCTAGTCTATAGTAGGCATGGGAAGGATATCTTGGAGATGAATTGGATGATAAAAAAATCGTGTCCATTATGATGAAGTTTTTGATTATATCAATAAAAGAGTGCCTCCTAATTTTTTTTTCTTTCTTTATTATCTTTGTAAGAATTGATTTTTCTTATCTTTTGGTGGAATAATTTTATGCTTGTGAAATACAAGTGTGAAAACATAGAGACAATGCTAAGTACAAATATTTTTAATCTATCTATTGAACATGGCTTTAATTAGGCTTTCATGATGGTTTTGATTATTGTGCTTGAATAGATTTCCCTAGGGACACCAACCTTTATCATGTCAGAGGATCACAAAAGGGCTAAGATAACCACACCAACATCCTAATTACCAACACAAAATGTGTCACTTTTCTTTAGTCTTTTTGTATTTGTACCCAACCTTACAATTGTTTGATTATACAAATATTTTCCTATAATTTCAATGATGTTATATTAATTTTATTAATAGCTTTATGTTCTTTGATGTGCACTAATTTTATTTTGAACTTTAATATTCTTAAAAAATATTGGATGCAATGATTTTAATTTTTGTTATTAATTTATTATCTCAAGGTTATAATACTATTCTTTTGGATATTTCTTTTATTTAGACATTTCATGTTACTATACTAATCTTGATACAAATATATCAGGCAATGTAGAGATGTTCTACACATGATGTTCCATATCTCTACTCTCTACTCAAACATCACTCTTCAATGGTCAAATAGTCAATAACAATTATACACTTCATCCTTATCAAAAAATCATAATTAATAAAGCCTATTTCTTTCCTAAATATTGAATAAACAAGCATTCACTAAAAGAAATCAAGTTATTGAACAACATAAACATGTAGATTCATTCCCAAGAGCATTGAGTTTATGCACACTATCATGTACGAGAGTTATTTGAGTTATTTTAAGCATTTCAATGTAGATTTTATTTTCAAATAATTTTTGCTATTTTGCAATAATGATTCATTAGTTTCTACATATGATAATATTAGATTTGCTAACATTTAAACTTAGAATCTACTTGTGACTATTAAAAAATTCAATAGAGTCACTTGCCCTTTCATGATGGAAACTTTCAAATTATATTAAGTAGCATATTTCAATTCCAACATACCCTCTAAGATACATTCATTTTAAGATAAGTTATATTTTTTTTTTGTCAATATACATATTATATTTTCTAATTAATATAATGATGATACACTTATTCATAAAAAAATTTAAACATATAATTTAATTCTAATAAATTTTATATAGGATAAAATTTTACTTATGATATATAATTTTTAATTCTAATACTTTTTTAATTAAAATTTTAACTGTAAAAATTAATCATCGACAAAATTTTATTCTAATAAATTAAACCTATAGATCCAATTGGTAGTTTAAGAATCGAGATGATCTTTTTAGAGGTAGTTAAGCTAAGAGCACAAAGTTGATAAAGAAACAAACAGCGAAATAATGTTTCCGTCGCTTTGAAAGAAATTTCCCGTACGCCTCAAATCGTCTCTTCACAGTAAGTGCCTGTATACCAACTTAAATCCGATTTTTGTAATAGAAATGGTCGGATTTAATAAAATTTCCAGCCTTCAAATTATTTTTCCCCATCACAAAATTCCACAAAAACTCCATTTCCAGGTGAGCTTTCAAACCAAACGAAAAATTTAGATAAAAAGGTCCGACTCCTTCAATCTTCTAGAATCTGTAAAATCTCATCATATTTTAAAATTCTGGTTGTCTTGGAAAGCAATTTTCAGCAGAGCCTGGAAATTTGAATCGTCCTGGTTCAAAGAACTGCCTGTGAAGTGTTGTCTCATTGTCGGGAGCTCACTCCGATCTCCAACACTCGCAACTTCCTCAGTTGATCAATGTTCATAGGCACCTCTTCAAACTTAGATGCCGCAGGCTATTCAAATTGCTGAAACTGCTGGGTAGTGATGATAGCTCAGAACAAGCAGTTAATTCTAGATACTCCAGCGATTGGAAAAGACAAAATTCTTCTGGTAAACTCTTCAACCTAGTTGCAAACTTAACGACTATTTTCTTCAAATGAATGAGACGTCCTATTGAGTTTGGGAAACTTTGAAAATTAGAGCATTCATCAATAACCAAACCTCTTAATTGTACAGGAGCCTGCGGCAAAATGTTGATGAGATGGACAGAGAACATATAATTATAAAAATATTGTAATTAATTTTTAAACCTGCCTAGAAGGAAGATGCTTACATCAGTGTCAATCTCCCACAATTCTTCTAAGTGATTATCCCTCGTTGCTTTCTCAAGGAGATCTAAAACCCTCAAATTTTACAATAATTTCAATGAGCAAAGATTTTTGTGCCCTATGTCAAACCAACGAAGCCACAGTAGCTCTTTTGACATAACGCCAATTACCTGATAATAATAATTTCCTCTAACCTGAATTTTTTTTAATCCAAGCGAAGATGGTGAAAGGCTAGAAGATCCTCCGCTAGTGTTAACTATGACCTCCCTGCACTCCCGCACCTGCGTTTCCAAATGTCGTTTTCCCGCTCCCTAGTTCGGCTGCTTCAGAGTGCAACCTAGTGGTGGATCTACAGGTTTCCCCTGGTGATGCGTCTTTTTCGGGGCTTGTGTCGGGCGCTAATCACCTCTCTGCAGAAGTTTCGGTTGGGGTTTCTGCGCTGGGCGTTAATCATTGCCTTGCTAGAGTTTCGGTTGGGGTTTCTCCTCTTGATCCCCTCCTCATTCTCCTGATGCGGCTTTTGGTCCTTCTCTTGCAGAGGTGTCTCATGTTGTGCGCGGGGACCCTTCTCCTGGTCCTTTTGTTGGCGATGTCAGGGCTACAGCTTCCCCTATTTCTTTTGGCTCTCATCAACGAACCTCTTATGCAGATCTTCTGCGGAAAATCTTGCCGGCCTCTAATAAGGCTAAGGTCTCTGACCGTAATTCTATGTCTCTTCCTCGTCTCTGTTGCTCTTGTGGTGGTTTTTGGGTCAGGAAATGATAGATAACGAAATATTTTTTTCAAAGCAAGGGCTTGATCTGCAGGTTTAGTCGCTTGTGGCCGTCGCTGTCAAATTTAAATCGTTGGATCTCTGAGCACTGGCTTTCTTTGTTCGATGGTAAGATGGAGATCTACCCCTGTGCTAGAGATTTATTTGTTGCTTGCTTTGATTCTTCTACCGATAGAGATGTTGTTTTAGAGGTTGGAGATTGGATGTAGGATTTGCATCCTCTTTCACTTCATCCTTGGTCTCCCTCTTTTAACCCTCTCAAAGAATAAAATGATGTTACCCCTGTTTGGGTGATATTACCTTATCTCCCCTTACAATTCTGGTGTAAATTTGTCTATGAGGCAATTGGCAATGCCTTGGGTCAATTTCTAAAGGTGGATGCTACTACAACTAATTTCTCCCACACATCCTTTTCTCATATTTTGGTGGAGATTAATCTATCGAAAGTTCTTTTAGACGATATTGTTTTACAAGTGAATGATCATCCTTGGACTACTATCTCCTACTTTGGTTCCCTCTAAACCTAACATTGCCCCTTCTAATCTGGTTGTTAATAACTTGGTCGATGCTCTTATTGTTGTTTCCCCTAGATTGTTGATTGTTTTTCTAATTCTAAAACTCCTATTAAAGTTGTTGTTTCTCAACAATTTGTTCTGCCTTTGTCTTTTTCTACAATTCAACCTTCTTTTGTTGGTGTTGTGCCCTTAGTTGGGGTTGTTGGAAGGATATCTTCTTCCCCCTCCCCTAGGTCTTTGAGTTTGGAAGACAAATCTAGCTGAGCAATAGTTCAAAGAAGGAAGAAAGATGTAAAGATTCTTAAGATTGATTCAAATGTTGTTTAGTCTTAACTTTGGTTACCTCTTGGGTAACCAAGTTGCTATTTTTTCCTTGTAACAAGGTTTGGACCTTGTCAAAGAAACCACTTATCTTAATAAAAAACTATGATCTCCCTGTGAAGTGAGCACTAAGGAAACTCCTCAACCCCACTTGTGAATCCAGTTGTTGTACATGTGTTATTTTTCAAATGCAAATTCTCCTTTCAAATTTAAGAAAGAAAAAATCAAAAGCTTATAGAAAAAGTTATAGGTAATTCATAGAAGCAAGGAAACAAACAAGTATAGAGAGAAGGATGATATACCATTGATTAGTGAATCAATCTACTAAATATTATTGTTAACTGTGCTTCACTATGAACTTTAATAATCTAATATGGAAACCAAATTTGATAAGGTGATTGTTGATTTGCAATTTCTCTTCCTAAATCTCTTAAGTGGTCATGTATTCTTATATGATCATTGTCATGAATTTCAACAAGACATTTATTTTGAAGTCAATTCCAACTATGAAGACCATTCCACCTCGATCCATCCCAAACATCAATAACCAAAGTTTTTTTCTTATATAATGAAGAAATAGGCGATATTTAAAAATATCTCCTTTTCTTCATCATCTAAGGCATCATAATTAACTTTTAACCTTTCTTTGATATTTTATGATGATATTCTATAGATCTTATCAAATTGATGTGCCCAATAATATTTGCTCAAATTGTCATATAGTTGTGCTAAAAAAACCTTTAGAGACAATGATAAACCATCACAAACATTAAGGAATTTTTAACCAAATCCTAAAACCCTTGAAGAGGAGAGGACTACAAAAAACCATGACAAAAAGAAAAATTGTTCAGCATGATGTGGATCCAATGTTTTCATTTTATAAACTATCAAAATAACCCAAGATGTTTAAGCACCTCAAATTCTTGTGTAGTGACTATTGGACTTATGTTGTCATTGATGTCAAAGAGTTATCAAAAAGGTTTTGGTTTTATGTACGGTTTGCTAGTATTGGTGCAAATTGAAGAGATGGTGGTAAAAATATGATAAGAAAGATTATTGGACATATGGTAACTTTGAAGAAGAAAACGTTGAAATTGACAGGATATAATTCATGATACTCTTGAAGCTAAAGGAAAGTGTTATTGATAGGATATGACTCGTGCTGATTTTGGATGATAGAGGTGTAGGGTACTTGGGTTTCCTATTGATTCCTATGATTCAAAAGTTTGTTCTGGTATGCATGAAGGCTTGTTATCAAATAGTGAGTTTATTCTAGTAATCTAGGATTGCTCCACATTTCTTCATACTAATGAATTATGGTCTACAATTTGAAAGGAGAGTATGTCTATACATGTTTGAACATTATCTAGAGTTTCATGTTTGTTGGTGGAATAGATTATACTGTTTTTCTGATCAGAAATAGTTGTAGTGTTGATGGCTAATCTGGTTGGTTTTCTAGTACTATGCGGTAGTAGATTGTTTCTTGTGGTGGCCATGGCTTTAGGTGAATTTATGTTGGGACAAGATAGGTTCTCTATTGTATTTGCATAGCATTTTCTTGTAATTTGAGTCATTGGTAGTTGTTTGGACCCGACCCCTTACTACACATTTCATGAGATAAGATTTAAGGTTGACCTACGAAGGAGCATTTATAGTGTGTTACTATTGGAGGTGGCATGTAGATGACCATTGAGACTAGACAAGTCTACCTTATGATCTGCATGGCATGATGTTTTCATTGTTGTTATGTGTGGGTTATTAGACCTAGCCTAGATTTCACATTTGGCAATGGAGTTTTTGTGTGGTCAACTTGAAAATTATTTGAACTATGCCTTGGGATGAATTGTGTATATTGATGTAACTATAATGCACACACACACACACACACACACACACACATATATATATATATATGTATAGGATTTGTCCTAGGTGTAACATAAGTGCGACACGATGGTGGTATGTTGATGTTTTGATGCAAGATGATGTCGGATGTTGTTGGAGTTGTTAGCAGTTGAAAGAGTTATTGTTGATCATATGTATGTATGCTATGCAATGCAAATATCAATAAGGAGGATGTAGAGGATGATGTATTCATATCAAAATATTGTTTGTAGAGTGAGAGTGATCCAGATGTTGATCATATCTTTGGAAGCTATGATTATTGGTTTGCAAGTTTGAAACTTCATATTCTATGTATTCTAGTGGGATGGGTGTCTTGCTTGTTTTGACATTGTATTGAAGGATTAGTGTCTCCTATGGGTTGGTTCCTACAAATAAATTAGGATATTTTTGTCTCCTATAGGTTAGTGCCTACTTTGGATTGTAATTGATTCATATTTTTGGGAGGTTGGATTTTGGTAGTAGGCCAAAGTAGCTATTCTCACTGAGGTTTTTCCCTTTTGGGTTTTTTCATAAATTTGGTGTTATCTTGTGTGTTTTTTTATTCATTATTATATTTAATTTACTATTTTAAAATTAGTATATGATCCAAATTTGTATTTATTAGTAATTTGGTTTTGTTGTTAAGCTTTTGCATATTGTGTGCCCTTTAGTGACTATAATCAAACTACCCCATCCAAAGCTCTCTTTATTGGGTAAAAATACATCAAGTTGTTCAACATTATCCACATCATCCACCACTATAAATACTTTAAGATATCTCAATCAACTAGCAATAATACCCTTCCCCACTTCTATATTGTTCACTTGTACGTCTTTGAGACCAAGGGCCTCCAATAGTTCTTTTTGCTCAATATGCAAAACACTTTTATTAGTAGCATCTCAAACATCAAATATAAAACTATAAAATTTTCCATATTTTTATATTTGTTATAAATTTTTTTGGCAAGAGTGGTTTTTCCCAAGCCACCCATACCCCATAATCCCACAATATGCATAGGGTGATGTGTTTTGCAAATTGAATTGTCGTTTCAAATTCATTTACAACTTCATCTAAACCTATTGGATGTTTGGAAACAATAAAAGGTTCATTTTTAATTACATTCAAAACATAATTAACAATATTCTTGAGTAGATCTACCTTGTCACAAGATATATACAACAATGAAGAAACTAAATAAACAAACATGACTTTAAACATTGAGTTTAATAAGTACAAAAAAAATAATAGATTATAAAAATGAAAGAATTGGCAAGAAAATTGATAAGTATTAGGATATTTGGGACTCATTCATTGGTATTAACAATGTGACTCACTCTTTGGAATCATCTTATAGTTTTTCCTTTCACCTCAAACTCAGATTTAAACTCTTCTTTGGCTTCAGGGCCCCCCTCCCCATTGGTTGTTCTTGCTTCTATGATTTGTGGTGGTGTTGCCCCTCTAGCTCATGCCCAAGTTTACCCTATTTTTATGGCAATCATCACTTTTTCCTTGGAAAATCCTACTCCTGTTGGCCCCTCCTTGTGCTTTGTTGATGCTCCTTTGGATCCTTTAGGGGCTCCCTCAAGTTTGGGACTTGTTCCCTCTTTGGTCCCAAACTTTATCTTTCTGGACTGCATGACAAGGATAACTTTAAAAAACCCCCCCTCGGAAAAGGTGTCAAATCCAAGCAAATCTTTCCTTTTATTTCAAAGAATATATTAATTGTCTTGGCGAATCTATGCACATTATTAAAAAAATTGTAAAATCTTAATGAATAATTGGTAAAAATAATAATCATAGTGGAAAATCCTAGCAAATAATCACTAAAAATATTAATTACAATGGCGAATCTCCCCTTTAAAAAATTGCATAGTTGGTTGGCATAGTTCCTATATATATATTTGTAATATTGAAGTAGGGGCCCAGGGGCAGTAGCCACTGGTGGGGTCAAGGGGGAAAAGCCCCCTTATGGGGGTCGAGGGGGAAACGCCCCCTCGCAAGGTTTAGGGACAGCAGCCCCGACGTGCTCCTGCATAAATTCACTATCAAAAACACATTGGAGCACACATGGATTAAGTTTTTTTTTTAAATATCATTTTAAAATTAAGACTAAATGAAAAGTGAAATTTTTACCATTGATTATCTTTTTAATCAAACGACTGTAGGTTGATTATGCGCCCTACTATGCGCGTTCCTTTTGAAAGGCTTATTGAGGCTCAGAATTTGTTTTGGTATGATTTTGTGCCCTAATATGCACGTGCCTTTTAAAAGGCTTGTTGAGGCCTAAAATTTGTTTTGGTCCATACGATTAAGTTTAATCATGTGGACCAAAACAAATTTTGGGCCTCAACAATCCTTTTAAAAGGAATGTGCATATTATGGCACGAAATCAACTTGCAGCCATCTAATTAAAATGATAATCGATGATTTGATGGCAATAAATTAAAGCCCTATTCAAAGCTAAAATATCCCTAAAATTCAATGGTAATTTATTATTGTGGTGATATTTCCCTAAAATTAATGGTAGTAATATGCATTTTTAATGATAAAGTTATTCCTTAACACTTGATAGTCCCTTAACTACATATGCACTTCCTCTTTATTTACCAAAGGGGTAGCTATCTATGTAATCCTTTCCCATTGTGAATCTATCAAGATAGTAGATAATGTCATTGACCTTTTTAGATTTAGTTGGGCCTTGATCATTTCTACTTTCTTCAATAAGATTATGATTGGCTAAAAGTATTGTATTTTCTTGTTATAAATGTGGATCCTAACCATATTGAAAACCCTAAATAACTCTCCACTGATGCTTCTCCTATAGGCATTTTAGGAGGACATTGAGGTGGAGGAGAAGAAGAGTGAGGAGGAAAAGGATGTAGATTGGGAACCCTTATCAAAGTTGATCCAAAATTAAAATGAGGTGAATAGATCTTCATCTAGGTAGAGGAATGTGATTGGAACCCCTCATTAAAGATATTAAAAGTATAACAAACCATTATATTGTGTTGCAAATGGTGTTGAGATATTTACTTATGTAGCCATTTTTTTTTGGTATATCTTAACACTCACTATTTCTTGCCTATTCTTTTGGACTTCAACCTAAGGGGAAGAAGGAATAGGAACATTTGAACGAGAAAGAGGTATATCTTAACACTCACTATTTCTCTTCATGAATTTTGATGAAAATTCTAACTATTTTTTATTAATCCACCTATATTAGAAGATCATCCACTAGTAATACTTATCCTCACCACATATTCATATAGGAAATCATCCTAATAGTCTTCCATATTAGGCTTATCCTTGGAAAGTAAGATAATTATTCACTAGTTGGATTGAATGTGTTCCTCAACTTATACATAGATATATTATATAAATAGTTATATCTTATTCTACAATTTCCACATAGTACATGTTGGAATAGGATTAAGATTCCACCTAGATCAAGAAGTGGAAGTCTATAGTATGCTTGCATAATATCATTTTTAATAGTTCCTCCAATTTTTTATAGATTTCCAAAAATAAAATCTTCTTGTTGGGGTAACTTGGTAGCTTATAATGTGCCTTATGGGATCCTCCTATTCTTATATATGAAAGGTTCTAAATTTTTTGAACCACCTCTCTAGTTGGATAATTACTATTTTTCCTTGAGGAACAACCTTTTAGTTTAATCATTTTCCATGAACATTATGATTGAGAAGATGAACATATAATTCAATTGGTTTTACTTCCTTTAGTGAAATTATTTAATTATATATAGGTATGGTCATATAAAATGGATCCACCAAGTTGCATCTATCCTATTCAATTCAAGCCTAGCAAGTTATCTTTGTAGGAAAGCACGCAAACTAGGTAAAGTTCATATAGAAATATAGCTTCTCAGAACTATATTAATTTCTTATGTATCATTTTATTGATAAAAAAGACTAATCAATTTTATTCTTTTCTAGGATAATGAAGAAGAAAATCCAAGGATAGAATTCCATGGCATTGAGTTTCCCTGCCACTCTACTGAAAAAAGTAATGGCATCATGAGAATCCTCTGTGAACTCACTTCTATGTAAAGCCTTCACATTTTGGAGGATTATTTACCCTTATATATTATCTAATTATCATCATTGCAATTCATGGCTTATTTTATCTTTGATTAATCATATTGGAATGCCTCCTTTATAGCCATATTTTCATACTATGCAACTGTAGGTAGGAAAAATACTCTATCTATTATATCTAGTTTCATGTATAATATTATTTATTGAACTAATGCAAACACTTTCCTTTTCCTTTGGTCATGCCTCTATGCATAGGCCAATACTAGCTTTAGAGACTATACGAAGACTAGGAATGCAACTACTTGAACCAACCTATTTTGGGCCATGAATTGGCCCTCAAATATTCTATCTTCCTTTATATGGAGCCTGTACAAAAATTATTGGAGATTTGCATGCCCTAGGTTTATATCTCCTATATCACTAATTAAGGAGAACATATTTGAAGAAGGTTGGTAGCCTTTGTATTCATACATAATATCTTTGAAAATAATTCCCCTTGCATGGATTAGATATATTAAAAATAATAATTAAAATAATAATATCAAAGGAAAATTCACGAGTTTTAAAAAAATTAGTTGAGCAATCTTTAACATCTCTAAATGTCATTTGTTGAGGTTTCAACAAAATGGTAGTCATTAGATTAACCATAAATCCTAGTTAAAAGGGTTATTGAATAAAACTTCAAAATCCTATAAATAAAATCAATTCCCTAGATATAAAATATCTAGAAAGCTCAAGCACTATCAAAGGTTGGTTAACATAAAGGAAAATGAATGTTTAAAGTAAGTGTCTTAAAATATGAGCCCATATTTATGTTAATCATCAAGGAGTAGAGTTGATGAGAGGACATCAAGAATACATTCCTCAACACTCTAAGAGCACATAAAAGGAGAAAAATTGAACCTCCAAGTTTGAAAAGAATAATTTAGTGTAAAGTGTTAGAGTTTGGGAGCTAGGCATGCCACATACCTAGATTTAAAAACAAATAAGAAAATTATTGAACCTAAATACTAATCATGAAAAGGATTAATTAGTTAAATTGTCAAGGATCGGGGATCCTCCTTAACACTTACCAAAAGTAACCATGAAGAGCTATCTCCACATCTCCAATTTTTTAAAGATATGAAAGATAAAATTATTAAGAATTATAGACCAGAGATGGTCCTTAATGTTTACCAAAGGAAACTAGAGAACTTTTGAATAATGAGGTATCAAAATAAGGCATTATACTGACCATTATAAATTAGACAAAAACCATTGAAATAGCATCAATATGCATTTTATTTTGGGACTGCAAAGAACTTAGAGGAGTCATGATCCCATCTTTGTAGTAATGTGCATGACGTTTAAAGTGGCTCGCTTTATTTCTTGCTAGAAGACTTTTAATGCATCAAACATTTCTAGTCTATTCTTGAAACCTAAGTGGTGGATAATATGGATTACCTAGGATTATATAGTATTAGATAAAGATATAATGTTTGTTGGACATACTTGGAGAAACTTGTGCAAGAGGATATAAATTGATTTAAAATATAATTTTCCTTACCATACACAAATGAATGAGAACATAAAAGTTATGATCACATGTTTGAGAAACATATTGATATGTTTGGTGGGAGACAAACTAAGTAATGGATTTGCATTAACCCAAGTGGAGTTTAAATGTACTAACATAATCAAGTAAATTATCAGTATGATAGCTTTTCAAGTTGTGTATAGGTTTAGCCCTAGACATGTGGTAGAGTTGAGAGTGGAGGTAGAGTTGGGAATGAAAGGACTAGAAAAAGAAAGTATGGCTAAACATATACAAGAGTACACAAGTAGGTTAGAGAATTTGTAGAAGAGTAACATAAAGTACAACAATTGCATTGATCAAAGAATAAATACAAAGGGGTTTCAAGAAAATGGATTAATTTTGGTTCATATTAGTACAGGAAGGTTACATATATAAATATATTAAAAAGTTTATTGCAAAAGGATTGGATACTTTAAAGTGTTCATTTTTTCTTACCAAATGCATATGAAATACAATTACCCAAGTGCATTGGATTCTCTTCTATTTTCAGTGTTGTAGATCTATACATTTACCATATGAAGGAATAGTTGACGAATATGATCTTGAATAGAGGAAATATATCATAGAATATTCACAAGAAGAAATCGACAAAGATTTGTAACAAAGGGTGACTAAGAATACTAGAGGCAACTTGTAGTATGATGAATATTCACTAAAATAGAAGAATATAATAGACTATGATGATGGACACATTATTTCTTATCTCAAATGCTTGGTGCATACATGTCTAGGAAATTGTTGAAAAAGGATTGGATACTTTAAAGTGATTATTTTTTCTTACCAAATGCATATGAAATATAATTACCCAAGTGCATGGGATTCTCTTCTATTTTAATGTTGTAGATCTATACACTTACCATATGAATGAATAGTTGAGGAATATGATCTTGAATAGATGAAATATATCGTAGAATATTCAAAAGAAGAAATTGGAAAATATTTGCAACAACAGGTGACTAAGAAGACTAGAGGCAACTTGTAGTACAATGAATATTCATTAAAATAGAAGAAGGTAATAGAAGATGATGATGAACACATTCTTTCTTATCTCAAATGCTTGGTGTAGACATATCTAGGAAATTAATTAATCAATATTACAAAAGAATAATAATATTTTGGCTTGTTCTAATCCTTGTTTCCTATGTGGAAGAAAATTCTATTTCAAAAAATTTTACTACTAAAAATTTTTCATGTCATTTTAGCCATGTGTGTGCAAGTTTATGACATTTAATGATAACATCTTAAAAAATGTACATATGAAAACTTATTTATGATATTTTATTATAACATCTTGAATGGAGATTATATATGATAGCCTACTTAGGATATTTAATGACAACATCTTCTTTAAGTGATGTTACATATGACAACCTATAAGATAATCTAAAATATGTTTGAAGAGGTAATGAAATCCTTTGAGACATATATAATAAATGATGTTTCTTAGCTTGTCCTATATGAGCCTTTTAATGATGGATGCCACATGAGGAGAGAGAACTTTTGGAATTATATTTTACTAGTCTAGTATATGAACTTCCAAATTGGGTATCATATTAAAGAGATGAATACCAAAAGACAAGAGGAATATCGAAACAAGGTTGACTATTCATTTTATATTGTAGCATAACGACAGGAAGTCCCATATGTACATTGGAAAACTTGGAGGGAAGAATTGTCAAAGATTGTTTAAGAGTAGCATTTACTTTGTTGAGTGTAGTCCATTGTTTTGGGTTCATAGTTCTATTTTAGTTTTTGGAATCTTTTCTAGGAGGTTTTGGAACTATTACATATCATATTTCTATGTTTCATTGCTCTTGAAACCTCTCTAGGGGTTTCATTGTAATCTTGAAATGATTGATTAATGAAAATAGTCATTTTCTCATATCTTACGTGGGCAAATGATCTTTATTTATTTCAATTTTAGCGAATTATTTATTTTTGTCTTTTTTATTATTATAGATCAATATTTGAAAAGTGTGAGGTGTCTAATACATTTGTTAATCCAAAAATATGTATGATATAGAAAGGGTGAAATCTTACTTAAGAAACCCTTAATTTTAAGATATAGATTTAACAATTTGCTTTTTTTAGATGTTATTCAAATGTGAAGATTTTTATTTTTATTTATAAGAGATGTGTGCAAACCCTATAATAATGAGTGGTTAAGCATAGATACAATGGGAAGGTGGCCATTCAATTGACTCCTTCACCTTAACTACATCAAAATCTCACATATGAACAACATAATTCATATTGTTACAAGGATTTAGGGGAAAGGACCCAATAGTTGAGCACCCTAACTTTGCACCTCTCAAAATATTACATGGCAATATCAAATCACTCCCAATTTTTTTATAGTAACTTACTTGGCAAGTCTCTTGCTGATAACTAAAGTTTTAGATCCACATCATCAAATATGATGCCACATCAGCATGCTTTTTGTTGAGGTGTCCAAAATGATCCGGAAAAGGAATTGAGACTAATAGTTGTGGACTAAGTCATGTTTTATTCTTTTGTCAATGTGGCATTATATGATTTGTTGCTTTTCTAGATCTAAAGAATACATTCCATTCAATTATCATACTCGTGATCAACACTAACAATTTTAATGTCACAACTACTAGTGCGCTAAAATTAAAAATATTAGACATTAAGTCAACGAATGCTATAACAATTATCAGACCATGCTCCACTATAAGATCCTCTACCCTATATAAAATTTAAAAATATGAAAAAGCCAAAATTATGTAGGCCTTGAGTAGCATAGCCTAGTGACAATCCGTAGAAATAAGTAATTAATTTAAATATAACGGCAAGAACAAACATCTTTTTACAGAATTAGCCTGAGATCACATCAAATCGCCTATTCATGCTAAATGTTTGTATTACAACTTAGATCCGAATTCCGTAATAAAAATGGTCACATTTTACACAATTTCCAGAATTAAAATCATTATTTCCCATCGCAAAATTCAAAAAAAATCCATTTCGAAGTGAGCTTTCAAATCTAACGAAAAGATTTAATAAAAATTTCGCTATTACCGATTATATTGTAGCATCTGGTCTGCAGTTTGTAAAACATTCCTTCAATATTTTGAAGCCTATTGATTCTTACTATTTTTCTAAATTGCAGATGTTTCGAAAAGCAATTTGATGCATGGTCTGGAAATTTCATTCATCCTGGTTAAAAGAAATGGCCGTAAAATATCCCCCATTTTATTCAGAACAGAAAATCTTTAGAGATTATATTGCAAAACAGAGACCCAAAGAGAAGTAAACACGGACAGAAAAGTTCTTCAATACTCTTTGCGGCGAACTTCATAATATCGAAATGGGCACACTTATGAAAGTGGAAGGCATATGACAGTTTAAATGAACTGCAAAAGAAGAATACGAACGGAAGAATACAAACACAATGTATAATTGAAAATAAATTACTTCTAAGGCTGGGGTCTCATGGGTTTCCGGCTCTATTTTTAGGAGGGGAGGGGAGACGAGGTTTCGAGAAGAAAAAAAATGGCTATAAGATAATTTGGAATCTTCTTTTGAAAAATAGCACTTATTTTTTTTCATTTTTTTTTGTAGATTTAAGCAGGTGAAAAAGCAGTGGGGCTAGAAATTTCCCATCAGCTTAGAAATTTAATTTGCCACTTATCAATTATTTGAGTTTGGATTTTCATTAAAAAAAAACAAATTGAAAGGAAAATGATATTTATTTACTTGTTTTTATCTCTTGTTTTTAAGAATTTTACAAACACCCAGCTTTTCTAAATTTTGAAAAACTTTTAAAGTGAATTGCACTACAAAATTCATGAGACCACCAACTTTAAAATATTCCTAAACAATCTCAGCAGCATCCACTGAAATTTTTTAGGAAGCCCCCTCCATATAACCCCACCCTGAAGTTAATTTTGATGCAATATCAATTTGCTAAAAGTGTCCATAACTCGGGAAAAGCCTGCATTAGTCTCTGCTCTTTTCCCATCACAAGCAATCCTTTCTCAACTTCACCCTCGCCTGAATATCTCTGTATCATGTACTTCTGTGCTGCATTATACCTCGAACGTTGTGTGAAGAGACCTATCCACAACCATCTACCCTCCTCCACCTTCGTTGAAAATATTATATTATTCATGGAAGATATCTGCAATGTCATACTTGGAGTAGTACAATTTATAACATAGCATACAATAACGGCATCCTCAATGGGCAGTCGCTCCTGAACTAATGCTGGTTTGGAGTAAACATTTTTATTAGTGATCGAGTCAACGAGAGAGACAGTCCGAAAGGCGAAAGAGTTTACAAGAGATGCAGCATCAGAGACTGCCCGCGTACATATTAATATTTCTTCAGGCCACTTCTGCAAATCCTGTGCACATCAACATTTAGCCACATCACAATCGGACGAAAATAATTAGAATTCTAAATTCTTAGAAACCATTATTACCTGCATGCTCTGAATGCAACCCTCAACACCTGATCTCCTGTTTGCTCTGAGTTCCACACTCTTCAATTTTTCCAGGCGCTCTAAACTTTCTATACCCTGTACTTCCCACCTGGTATCTGCTCTCAACTCTTCCAATGCTCTGCAATATTCCAGACCTTGTATTTTCTTGACTCCGTAGCAACCTCGGAAAACAAATTCTTGGAGAGAAGCTGATCGTGCAAAGCTGGGAAGCGCATCCAACTCAGAGCACCGAACTATTGTAAGCTTTTTAATGTTCACCAGACCAGCAATACCCCTGATATTCCTCAAATTTTCACATTCCCTCAAATCCAATTCCTTGACTGTAGTTGGTAGAACTTCTATCTCCGTAAGATTATAAATACCTGTAATTTGAAGAGTCTCAAGGACAGGACAACAGTCTTGAGAGATAGAAATCTTGGACACTTTTATTAACGATAGGTACATACACTTAAGTTTGGACAAAGAAAAAGTCAAAGACCCTTGCCCGAGATTCAATTCGCTCGTTGGGCAGCTGAATATAGCCAGTGTTTGTAAATTATTCAGTTGCCTCATTGATATTGGTAAAGATTTCACTCCTGAAAAGAGTATGTAGAAATGTTCTAATTTATTAAGACAACCTACAGAGTCCGGCAAACTCTCCAGCCCGGGACAGGTTTCAATTCGGAGATCAGTCAAAGATGACAAATGTCTAAGAGAGTTGGGCAATCTTGTCAACAGCTCACTCCCTATGTTCATTATTCGCAACTTGCTCAGTTGACCAATATTCATTGGCATCTCCCTCAAGCTTCTGCAACCACGTAAGTCGAGCTCCCTCAACGATTCCTGATTTGAGATGTCAGAAGGCAACACTTCCAATCGCTTGCACCCAGAAAGGTTCACATACTCGAGCTTTGTCATTTCTTCCAGAATGTCTGACCCTAAGGCCAGTTTTTCACACTCGTTTAGGTTCAAATGTTGCAGGAATATCAACTCCTTAAAAGAGGCTGGCAACGATCTCAACTTCCCACACCCCTCCAAACTTAGATGCCGCAGGTTTTTCAAATTGCCGAAACTGCCGGGTAGCGATGATAGCTCAACACACCAAATTAATTCCAGGTGCTCCAGCGATCGGAGAAGGCAAAATTCTGTTGGCAGATCCCCCATAGAACTTGCGCTCTTAACGACTACTTTTTTCAAATGACTGAGACAACCTATTGAATTTGGAAACCTCTGAAATTTATAACAATGAGAAATAATCAACCCTCTTAACTGCACAGGAGCCTGCAGAAAATTTCCAATGAGATGGACAGAAACATACAATTATAAGAATATCGCAATAAAGCTTTACAACAGCTTAGAAGGGAGATGCTTACATCACTGTCACTCTCCCATAGTTCTTCTAGTTGTCTATCACCATTTTCATGGAGGTCTAATACCCTCAAATTTTCCAATGAACTAAATGAGCTGAGATTTCTCTGCCCAACGTCAAAGCACCGAAGCCATAACAACTCTCTTGATATATCACCAATTATTTCATTGTAATAACTTCCTGTCACCTGAAAGATCTTTAATCCAAGCGAAGATGGTGTGAGTTCACAAGGTCCTCCGTTTGTGTTAACCATGACCTTCCCGCCCGGCGAGCATCGAGGAAACTCCTCAAACCCAATTCTGGATCCAGCTGTTGTAGAGACTATTCCTCGAATGCGAATTCTCTTGTCAATTTAAAAAACACAAACAAATCAAATCAAAACCTTAAAGAAACACGTATAGTTTCTCGAAACAAGGAAACAAACAGGTACACAAAAATTGCTGTCATGCCATTGATTAAAGAGACAATCAAATAGAGTATTAATCTCACCTGTGCTTCATTATAAACTTTAATAATCTGACGTGGAAACCAAATGCGGTATGGTGATTGCTGATTTGCAATTTCTCTTCCCAAATCTCTTAAATGATCATGCATTCTTATGTGCTCACCATCGTCATCAATTTCAACAAGACATTTATTGAAAAGCCTTTCCCAACTGTGTAAAGCATTCCCTCTTGATGCATCCCAAACAGTCAAGACCAAATTTTTCTCCTCTCCAATAAAAAAACATGCAATATCTAAGAATATTTCCTTCCTTTCATCATCTAAAGCATCATAACTTACTTTTAACTTTTCTTTGATATTTTTAGGTAGTATTCTTGAGATCTTATCCAATTGTTGCTTCCAATAATCTTTACTAGAATTACCATATAATTGTGCCCCAAAAACTTTCAGAGACAACGGTAATCCACCACAAACATTTAGGAAGTCTCTAATTAAAGACTCAAAACCTGGAAGTGGTGAGGACCGCAAAAAAGCATGCCAACAAAAAAGTTGTTCAGCATGATGTGGATCCAGTGTTTTCATTTTATGAACTGTGGAAATGCCCCAAGGTCTAAGCACTTCAACTTCCCTTGTAGTGACTATGATCAAACTACCCCTTCCAAAACTGTCCTTGTTAGGCAAAAGTGCATCCAATTGTCTCACATCATCCACATCATCCACCACTATCAATACTCGAACAGATCTCAATTGGCTAGCAATCATACCCTTCCCCACTTCTATATTGTCCACTTGTACATCTTTGAGACCAAGGGCCTCCAGTAGTTCTTTCTGCTTAGCATGCAATACATTTCTATCAGCGGCATCCCTAACATCAAATAGAAAACTAGATTTTTCCATAGTTTTATATTTGTTGTTATAAAATTGTTTAGCAAGAGTAGTCTTGCCAGAGCCACCCATGCCCCATAATCCCACAACAGGCACAGGGTGATGGTGTTCAGCGAATTGAATTGTCATTTCAAAGTCATTTAGAATTTCATCTAAACCGATTGGATGTTTGGCAACCACAAACGGCACATTTTTAATTACTTTCAAAACAGAATTAACAATCTTCTTGGGCAGCTCCACCTCGTCACTATACATATGCAACAGCAGCGAAACCAAACACTGACTTCAATTTATACAGAATTGAAAGATTAAAAAAAATGAACGAATTTGGTAAAAAGTAGATTAGAAAAGGGTAAGGATATTTGGTACTCACTCCTTGGTATTAACAATGTGACCAATTTCAAAGGGAACATTGTAGAGTGCACTTTTCCACTCCCGAAGCTTCTCTGGCGTGTGCCTACGCTTCTCTTCATGCCGGGAAAATGCATCAGCGAAGGCTCCCTTTGCATATCGGACATCATCAGGTTCGATATGGTAGAAAACAGGTACAATTTGAGTGCCAGTTTTGAGCATAAATGAAAGCTCTGCCAAACACCAAGGGGATTGGGCATAATTCTTGGAAAATATAGCTAGATGAAGTGAAGCACTGCTCATTGCTTCTTCTAATTCTTTAGGCAAAGAATCCCCCAATTCAAGCTCTTTTGAATCAAGGAAAACCCTTAAGCCCATGTCATTTAGGGTATTATAGAGAGCCGTTGCGAGCGTCTCTTTCACATCGGTGCCACGATGATTAAGAAATACATCGTAGGGCAGCTTTTTCATGCGAGAAGATAATGGGTATGGTGCCATGCCTTGAAAAGCATTTGTAACCTCAATCTGTGATTGACTAATTGTGGTGGATGCAGATGCCATGGAATTGGACTGATTAAGCTCATTCTGTGATTGACTAACTGTGGTGGATGCAGATGCCATGGAATTGGACTGATCTAAACGCGTAGAAAAGAAGCGAGAACACCATTCAAAGCAGGATGAAAATAGGCTTACCACTGAGTAAGTAGCAGGCGAAGATGTAGCAGCTGGAATTGCTTGATAAGCATTTTCATTCTCATTCTCTGGCTGACGCCCTGTGTTAAAATCTGAAGTAGATGCCATGGAGTTGGATTGAACTTCGACAGAAAGAGAGAACAAAAGATAGACCAATGCAAGCAGGGTTCTTGCTGAGAAACCGGATTGCAGTCTTTGTAAGACGAAAGGAGGAGCAAAGAGCTTTTGGGAAAAATACCCTACGGATACGAAGTAGGTTGTGATAAAGTTGTCGATCACTAAACATTCGTTGAGTGAATGAGACCCTCTTAGTTGCATAGTAAACCGTGTGTGAGAAAAGGAGAGTCATCTGACAGGCGTGTAGAAGAATTCTAAGAGGTAGACTCACTTCGTACACGAAAGCACGTGGCTCTCGTAAGGAATTTTATGCACCT